>RJWT010004788.1:0-32480 GCA_004365215.1 Cuniculus paca
AAGATTTTACAGCTAGGGTTTATATTAACAGGAAGTAATCAGTATAAGTTATAACATGACAGCAAGGTATGTTTTAACAGTGGTGGTGATTAAATCTACAGCTTGCACATGCTAGGTAAGTACCCCATCACTAACTTGCATCACAAAAGTTAGTTTTTGAGATTGAATGCTTACATTATTTCAGATGTAAAGTAATCAACAAACCTACTAATGCCATGTACTTTGTATAACAATTTCTCATTAGAGAAAAATTTGTTCCCAATTTTATGTTTCATCTCTCCTAGTAAGAGAAGCTAGAAACTTACTTTGGAGTCATTAAATTGACTCTGTTTAGGATTCTAAGAAATTTTACTAGAAATCCCTACTACCCAAAGGGAGTATAACCATGCACTGTGTGTTCCAATGGTAGAACAGTGAAGTAATTGCTGACCTTTAGGAATGAAGCATGGACAGAAATATGCTGGAAACTGGTCCGATGCAGTGGCCCTTGTACGAGCTGATACTTTGGAGGTAATTATGTATGGAACTTGAAAAGAAGAAGCAATAAACACGGCAATTACACTTGCCAAAGTATAGTCCAGCTTAGCCCTAGGAAGCAAGATCATCTTCTCTCAGAGAATATCTTAGACAAGCAGCAAAAAATGGGCATCACCAGTCAGGCATTATAGAAACACCTGCCAGCACCATCTGGCAGCTAATAACAATTGCATGGACTTGCGAAGTTGAGGCTTGGCCCAACTTAGATGAGTTGCAGGATTGACCTCAACTCTCTACACTTTCAGCTATATCATCACCCATAGCTCTTCAACACCACTCTGGAAGTAGATAGTCGACTCTGTGCTAACTCGGTCGATGAGGCCGCTTGTAATTGCTTCAAAATGTAAACAAAATATAACCATCGTTTTGTCTTGCAAAAAGCCCATACCCTACTTGTTTAGTTCTAGTTTATAGATATTCAGTGTCCAAACATCACAGAAATAACTTTACCTGTCCATAAAAAAGTCTAAATTTTAAGCCATCAAAATATCATGAATAAATACATCAACAACTAGTTAACTTGTGATAGAAAGTGTAAACTTTTAAAACCATGATTTGTCTCACTTGTAAGATCTAGAAGGGCTTTGAGTCAGTAGAAAATGAGGAGACTGCATCAATAGTCATGCTTTGAATGTTCTGCTCTTTCTTCTCAGGCAGAAATAAAGACTCAATGACATATAAAGACCTGGGGGAGATCCATAAGCATTTATTCTAATCAGAAAGACCCTGACAAAGTTGCCTTATTTTCTTAGTTTAAGGCATGATCATTTGGGAGTTGCTTAGGAATAAGACTAGTTTTTTAGTTTTTAAAATCTTTTGTTTAACTCTTTATCAAAATTTACACTCTGACTTGATAAGTGCTCATTAAAAGTTATTGAATAAATGGTAGCTTATGAGCCCACACAGGAGTTTATTTTTGGTTCAAGACAACAGTTCTTGAGTATGTATCATATGCAAAGTATCCTACACAAGGAGGCCCAAGACAGGCAGCATCCCTGACAGCAAGGGAGCAAAAAATGTATGAATAATGGTACAAACAAAAATGGTTGTTAAGAAGACAACCAATGGGAGCACTAACAGAACATGATGATGGAACTTGAGACAGCACTTTTCTTTTAGGAAATTTCATAAATATCAGCTATGTGAATAATCAGAAAAAGAGTTCAATCCCCAGTACCAAAAAAAAAATCAGAAAAAGCTATGCATGCAATAAGTAGAGCAATGAGTGCTTCAGGCAGGAAGACTAGTCCGTCCAAAGGCTTTAAGGTGAGATATTCCTTACTCTGTTCAAAGAATTTAGAAATTCATTTCCAATATGACTGGAGGGTAAAACATGAGAGGCAAGGGCAGGAGCCAAGCTTTTAGGGAAAAAGGATGGAGATTATGCAGGGTCCTCTGGGCCATGTTAAGGAGTCTAGATTGTATTCTAAATTTGCTACAAAGTCTCTAAAGATTTTTAGGAAGATGAGCACTGTGCATGTTAAAGGGCCATATTTACTTGGATCCTAATTTAGTGTCTGATGATGAGAATGGAAGAACTTTATAAAATGTCAATTACTGTAGAAATCTTGGGGTACACTTTTATTTACCATTATTTTGTATTTTTTCCTCAAAATAATGTGGGAATCATGAATCACTTCATCAATTCATAATTACATAAAAATTTATAGACCAGACTAAGACATTAACTATGAAGTTAACATTATTTCAAAAATGTTACCCTGAATTCTTCCCCTGTGTTAAGCAGAAAATAGCATGTACATACAAGATGTTGTTTATCTGTTATTTGCAAGCAATACAGTTTACCAGTATTGGCAATGTTAAAAGACAAAGGTCTTATTAAATTAGCATGAGGTAAAGCTATTCCATCATATCTAACAATGTTGTTTAATCAAGCAGTTAGTAAGAGTTTAAAGGAGAACATCTAATTTTAACAAAGAATAAAAAATTAGCTGTCAGCAGCAAAATTTGAAAAACAGGCAGAAGCATCTACATATTTTATTTCTGCTATGTTCTTAAGAGGTACCTTTGCCTAACAGCTGCATGTGCACAGTTTGATGAGTACCCTATAGCTCCAAGCATGCATGAAAACACCAGCATTAGGGAAATGTAACACTCATCACTGTAGCTCCATTTAAAAATACTTATCAAAATAGAAATTGAAATGGGCCATTATATATAGAATCCAATTTTTGCCTTCACTTTATATCAAACAAATCAAGCACACTGTAAATGAGGGACCAAGATGCCCACTTGTGTGTTTTCTTTTATTTTTAAATATTCCCTCAGAGATGATGTGGGTATGTCCTGAAATGGCTAACAATCTTATCTCTGTGACAGGCTCCACTTCTCATTTACTTCCACTACAGTGAGCAAATGCTAAACGTGAACACAGTCCAAAAGAACATCCTGCCACACTCCAGGGAAGCGCGGTGGCTCACGCTCATCCATGTACTCACATGTGTCACTGGCACTGCACGGAGAGCAGGAAGCCAAGGCTTTGCGGGTTATCTGGTGGCTGACAGGTTGGCACAAGGGAGAAGCTACGATTGAGCATGGCCCCACCTGTGGGGAATCGCAACAATATCTCTTTGTGCAACCCATCAGCTTTCAATTTAACCTGTGATCCTGACATTTTCCTAAAAATTAAATGGAGCTCCCTAATACAATTTTATGAAATCAGTATTCCATAATAAGGCAGATGAAGAACTTCAAATTTAAGTTTCCAAGTATGACAAGTATAATAGACTCAATTCAGGTTCAAGGTCAACAAAGAACTGTAGTTTCCCAAATTGGGACTCATTCTTTAATCCTTTCAGAATCATTTTGGGAATCTCTCCTGAAAAGCATTTCCTCTTACAAAGTGTAGTGCTATGGTGTGGATGTGGTTTGAGTGTGCACCTGAAGGATTCACATACTGAAATTTAAACTCCATTGCTAGATATGAAGAGAATAGTAACTCAGTCCCACTGCGTTATTTAGAGGTGAGGACACTGTGAAGTGATTAGGATTACACCATGTTATTATGTAGAGTTTGCGTGATTGAATACCAGTGATTAATATAAAAGAGAGACCAGAAGTGACATAAGCATAACACACAGACACTTTCTTTCTTGCTACTGTGCTGTCCTGTGCCATCTCAGGATTCTGCCAAGAAGAAAGCCATCACTGGATGTGACCCTTCAACCTTGCACCTCCAGAGTTATGAGCCAAAATAAACCTCTTCTTTATAACTTACCTAGTCTGTGGTGTTATAGTATTAGTAACAGAAAGTAGACCAAGATGTATACTAAATTGTGACTTATCAGCATAAAATTCCAATAGCAAAGCAAGAAAGGCTTCTGTATATTTATGTCCTGTAAATATATTTGATAGCTCATTAAAAGTTAGATGTTACTAAGAAAAGAATGATTTAATAAATTGATAAAAAAAAGATCATAGACTACTAACCAAAATAAAAAGATGCAAGTTGCTATGTTTTTCACCCTTGTATGACATGAAGAATATCTAATCTACAACTTCAGAGTTATAAGGAAAAAAGGAAATGCAATAAAAGTGTTTTATAACTGTAGTGTACTATTTAGATAGAAACTAGAAACCTAACCACTTTGCTAGACAAGGAAGAGGTGATAGATAGAAATGACTAAATCCATTGGTAAAGCAGTTAACAGAGTAAATAGTTTTACAATTACCTCCTGGGGAGTACTCCATAAATCCACAGAACACATTGAATTCAGGCAAACTATAACATTTAAATCTGTATTTACTTCTTAACCTTTTGATTCCCTTCTTCCAATAAAATATTATGCTAAAATGCACAGAAAAGCAGATTTGGAGTGGGTCGAAAGTCCATCTCTGAAGCAGTAATTTGGTAAGACTCAGCTAGTCTACTGCAAGACAGTAAATGATACGTAGAACCTTCTGAACATACTGTAGAAGACTTAGCCAAAGCACCATCCACTGGGTACTAAGGGAGTACAGCATTATGTATGGACACACATGAAAAATTGATCCTAAATAGACTGTGTAACACAACACACTTTTGTTACTTTTTAACATACTATTCTGCCCACTGGAATATGTGTCAAGAAGAATTTATAAGCGATAGCTTACTCTGTAGAATAATAAAAATTGATCACAGGGAATTATTCCAAAACTTAAAAAAAGTTATTTACTTCCTTTGCGTTAATTCTTGAAACTAACATCCTCAGATTTAAATGTGCTTTTAAAAGTGCTTTTCTATAGAACCCATGAAATCTTGAATACACAAAATTGTTTTTTAAGTCAAGAAAATGATTAATATATATGGGATGGAGTTCTAAAAATGACTTATAAGTCAGTTGCTGAAAATTCTGAATATATTTTCCATGTATTGAATACTGTTTTGGATTCCAGGCCAAGAGAAAGATTCAGATTGTGCATCTAAATGCCTGGGAACAACAGCTTGACTAAGATGCCCTTCACGTCGTTAAAATGTTTTACACCCTCTTGATTAACACCCATGTTATACTGAGGATCAAGCTGGGAGAATGTTAGCAAGAAAACTATGGCTATGCCTCTAAACACTTTGACTGTAAATATCACATATTCTTACTTAATTTTCCCCCATGTTGTTTAAAAATATTTTCAAATATTTCCAACAGAAAGCTAAAAGAATTTTACTGTGAATTCCTATATGTCCACGACTGGAGCTTACAATTAACATTTTTATAATGCTTGCTTCATCCCGTATCTTCCATACTCATATTTATATATGTTCTCTCACTTTGGAAATGGTAGATAAAAAATATCTCTTAATGTACCTGATCATTTTCATATTTAATGTTCTCTTTCATCTTGAAAATAGAAACAAACCTCATACTATTATTGAGGATAAAAGTAGACTTATTTAAAAGCACCACGAATTCATGATAACTGTACTTGTTAATATGTCCAGCCACAGAGTATTTGGATCTATCAAAATTTTCATCCTAAGGGAAATAAAATCTCAAATTCACAAATATCTCTTCTGACTATCTCTGGGGCTGAGCTCTAATCACCTGAAATTCATTTTGTATTCATATGCTAAAACAGAATATCCTGAGCATTAACTCTTCTCTGACTCTCCAGAAAATCAGCTGGCTAAACTGTGGTCTCACACGAGCCACTGACACACAGGTAATACAAGCCAGGAGAGAATACCTGAGCCCATAGGCAAATGCTACCTTGGGATTAGGGTGGAAAACCCAGAGACCACCTGTCTTCCATCTTTATTTCTGTGTTTCTGTACCCACTCCCATGTAAAAAAAACTCTTCAATGATTTGGAAACCTTCTTGTTAGGAGTTCTTAAATGGTTTGCAGTCACAGATGTCAATGAGAAATATAAAATGGACTCCTATGTTATGAGCTAACCAAGAAGTCATTCAGAACTAGCACTTATAAAATCTCATGGGAGTCAGAGATGAGACGATATTAACAATTCTGCTACTCAACTCATGTTTTGACTTTACCCTCAAAACAGATACAACATCCAATTCCACTAGCAAGCTATCAAGCTATTAAGTGTTTTCCAAATGTTTTATACATTAAAGTACTCAACACTTTCGATCATTTTAGAAAGGAAAACAAATGACAAAACTGGGGAAAGACAGAGGTTGAATAATTAAATGCCAAGAATCGAATTCAGTCTTACTTAGACCCTTTGCACACTACTTTTTATTAGACTTTCCCAAAGACATTGCTGGTCTACTTGGTCCAGTTTTGAGTGATCTAGCAAGTAAAAATGGTATGACTATTTATCCCCTGAAAAATTCATGTTGAAATTTAATTGCCATTATAACAGTATTAAGAGATACACCCTTTGAAAGATGAAAGGATCATCAGGGCTCCACCCTTATGGATGGGTTTAGTGAGTGATATTATAAAATGATGCACTGAGCTCATTTACCCTATTGACCCATCATGTGACTCTGAAGCAAGAAGACCCTTGCCAGATGCCGATACCTTGGTACTAGACTTTGCATCCTCCAGTATTATACTCTTTCCCAAAAATAAGATCTAGCTGAGAAACAAATCAGCCTTGAAAATCAGAGATCAAAAATAATAGTGATGCTTGGTAGCTATTCTGTAAAGCAAGGAAGGTAAGGATAGGTTGATTGGGACTGGCATTTTTCATCTGTAGTTTTCAAAGCTATTTTCCAGCTAGGTCTTATTTTGATAGAAACACAGTATAAACCAAAAAGATATTTTTTGTTATAAATTATACAGACTGAAATTCTGTGACAGCAGCACATAAAAAATGAAGATAAAAAGGGTCATAGGCACCAGTGTCAATTTTCCATTGTATTTATTGCTCCTTCATGACAAAGTCACCTATAGGAGACCTGTTCTCTGGGTATTTTATCTCTTTCCATCTTCATCCACACAACTAACTTGGTTAGTATTTTCAGGTGTACTCAACAAAGTGGTCAGTTTGATTTTGGGGAATGGGAAAACCTAGGTTTGGCCTCTGGATTTAAGAAAACACAGCTTGTCAGAAAAAAAAATCCACTTTTGAGAGACTTTGGAGCATTCATACATATACTGTTTTATAAATGCTAGTTCTTCATTCTGATTTAGCTGCTGTTTTGTGTAGATACAACTTCTTCAGCAGGGAACCACAGAGGAAAAGAATGAACAGGAGGATTTCATCTAAACCCTACTCCAAAACCCGAATATCTGACATCTGATTTAAGAAGTGTTTCCAGGAATTATGTTTTGTTGGTTTTTAACCAATAGAGTTAAGGTAGAAGATAGAAGAAGTGCTGACAATTCTTCCATTCACTGCCTGAGACCCTGTTAGCAGCAGAGGTCACCAGTAATGGGAGCAGAAAAGAGGTGGCAACAGTTGTCCTGTGTGTTGTCACCTGCCAATTGCATGCTTACAAGTCATAATCAGCCATACTGAACAAATGCTTACCTAATCATCAGTCTGGGTATGCATTTAGGATAGCTAAGAATAAAACAAGGAAGAATAAAAAGGATGAAAGAACTCTTCAGAAGTTTAAATTCCAAGCAGCTGTTCTAAAAGAGTCAGACACAGCTGACTGATGTAAATATATTATATGGATATCAGAATTTTAGATATAGAATGTCTTCGTTGAAGTGGCCCCAGAGCAGACATTGGAACAATAATCCAAGAGCAGACATTAGAACAATAATCCAAGTGCAAGTACTTTACTTGGCTGATGATTTCCGAGAGTATTGTAAGTAGGAGTCAGGAAAGGAGACAAAACTCAGGAGACAGAATACTTGGGCACTTTATAAAACACATCACAGTAGTGGTTAACTAAACCTTCTTCTTGCTGGGGAACTCTCATAAACGGTCTGATTGAGTAGGTTTAGTGTGTGGCGTGGGACTGTATTTCCTATAAGCCTCTAGTTAATAGTGATTGTCCTCAGGATGCACTTTAAAGATCAAAGTTTTTGAAAGATTCCTACTGTGTCTTTTCTCTTACATTTTCCAAATTTGTATACGAAATGGAATTCCTTATGTCTGCCACTTGGGTGGCATATTAAATGTTTTGCTTTAAATAATTCTTATCCCAGGCTTTGCGAAGTGTCTGAAGATCACTCTTGGAGATATTCTGTCAACTTCTGTAAAACAGAATCCCCGAAAGTTCTGTTGGAGAAGTCAGCTGGCCTTGCTCTCCAGCAGACAGCCTGCTGTCCTCAGAAACACAGCAGGGCACGTCAGCCCCTTCCAACGTGTCTCCCTTCTTTTTTGCTTACGTCATTCTTTTCGTTCCCCTACTCCATGCTAGTGCCAAATCAAGTTCGGGTTTTCTGATTAGCCTCAAATGTTTGGCCTCTGGAAATGAGAAGTCTATTTTTCTGATCTTGACATTCACTTTTTCATGATATAATTGAGTGCTCTCATGGGTTCTTACTTTTTTGACTGTATACCAGATGGCTTCTGGGAACTGTTCCACCTGGTTATAGTCACCTGGAGCCTCAAGAAAGGCAACTGAATTTGCTCAAATGTTCTTAAACGATTTGATAATAAGTAAATACACATTTATGGCCAGATATAGAAAATTTCCAACTCCTTTAAAAACACAATCTAAAAGAGAATTTGACAAGGATGTGATTGGTCAATCAAAATAGGCCACAAAGTAATTATAATATTTTCTTTCAAAAGAAAAACATGTACATATACTAGATATAAATATATAGAATGTAATGATGTGTGTGTGGAGGAGTTAAAACATGGTGTGTTGTTTCATTTTATATTTTCTGCATTGATAGCATACATTCATGTTTTCAATGTATATTAGTAGCAAAAACTCTGTCCAGTTATCCCTTTATGAAATGGTAAAAGCCAGAGGAACTCCTGTGTAAGTATAAAGATCAGAGAAAGAATTTAAAAGAAATAGGAATTACAATGTACTACACTTTATGATATTAATAATTGTTGGGACTATCATCACCAAGATTATAATGAACAACACTCAAAAATTTACATGTAATTTTGTGTGCTCAAGATGTCCTAAAGATGTAGATCTCAGGTATCTTGTACCTCTATCCTACTTACTTATCGGCATGAAGATACAAAGTTCATTATATTGACTGACATTTTAAATCCATCAATCAGGAAAAAGTATATAGATTAGTTTAGAATAAAGGAATGGGACAATGAAACAGACTTACATATCATTTGATTGTACTATCTCCAACCCTTTGTGTTATTCCAAATCATTTGCATCAACACAGTATGTTGCCAGAGCAAGTGAGCATATAAATGTTTAGATCTATCTATACAATATGATAAAAGAGATTCTAAGGAGGTTCCATCTCACTCTGATCTGAGAAAGGAATTTCTAGTCTCACTTCTAGTGATAAAAACAGTTCAGTTTACCTAATTCAACCTTTACCAACTCCAGATGAAGTGACTGAGAGACAGATTCCAAATATGCATAATAGCATTGTAGAAGATATTTCAAAGTAAAAAGTTTGGATAATCAGTAATTGGATGATAAATTTTGCTGAAATCCCTTACACCTGTGTTTTGGGATTGGATTATTATTAATAGATGGTGTGGTTTTGCTTCAGAAAATTCCTTCTTTCTCACAGTCCCTTTAATGTATTTCACAGAAAAGAAGTCAGGAACATTTATAAAAATTAATCACCATTTTAAGAATGCATCTTCAAAATCAACAAAGAATGCAAGACTGGATTTATCTTTATTAACTCCTCTATTTTTTAGTTACTTGTCTTCACATCTTCTATTAAGTAGATATATCTTTAGTCATTTTCTGACACAAATAATTTTGAATAGCCCACAACACTTTGGAGACTAATCTCAGCACACTTTTGAACTTACATGATGCTGGTTTACTGTCACAAGAAAATGCAACAATTTAAAACTTTAGAAAATCAACACACTAACAGAAAGACAGTAAAATAAGAATTAGGCTACATTTAAATTGTTCTTTTTCTGTAAAGCACTGACAATTCATAAGTCAGTAAGTTTTTAATTAGAATAATTAGAGCAACATAACAATCCTGTGTAGGTATGTGAGCCTGGATCCTATTTCTGTTTTATGTTAACTGAAAGAGAAAGAATAAGATGGGTCTATATGAATAGATGTTAATGAAGCATTCATTGTCAACTGCAGATAATACTTTTTCTAAACAGCTTAAACACTATTTTAAGTCTCGTGTATCACAGTGAAAGTCAACATTATTGGCTTTTTCTAAATCAGTATTTACTCCTTCTAAAAATTAGTATAATAATTCCTCATTTTACATGATTCTACGTCTCAAAAATTTTATTTACTATACTCACAATTACATATTACTTCTGAAATAATTACCATCTTTTAGAAATATATGATGCTCTGGAATTTACTTTGAGCTTTTTGCAGAGCTCAAAGTAAAGCAGAGCAAAAATACCATTGATCATACATACAAATTAATTGACTTTAAGGAGTTAAAGTTGAGACAGTATTAATATTAAACATTTCCGTGAAAGCAAATACCTCTACCTTGAATATATACATCAGTATTCCACATCTCTTTCTGGTTTAAAGAACAGACCAAAAGAACACTTCCAATGGGTCACTGATTAGTTATTGCAGTTCATCACTATTATTTTGAAATGTACATCCTGATACCTTTTTAATATAGTCTAGTAAGTTTTGACTATAAAAAATACTTTCATTTAATACATAAAATATTCCTGGAGCAATAAAATAGTGTCCTAAGATTGTCCGAATTGCAAACTGCTGCAATTTGATTGAAAGTAGAATCTACTAAGCTCTGCTTTTCAGTTCAAGGTCACAACTAATTTATTGCAGTAACATTTGTACCTATTGGGCTTCCACTGTTTACAGAGTTTGAAAAAAGAATCCCATGAAGCAATAAAAATTAATAGAAAGCTATGTAACAACAGCCTTGACATCAACAGGCAAACAAGTTTGAAAGGATAAAGTCATCAAAATAAAATACCGTATTCTGGGCATTCAGGAGGTTTGAGATGACCTGACAGTTTTTTCATCTGATATTCCAAAAGGTAAATGTCAAGAGTAGAATTATGAGCTAGTATGAACTGAAGCTTCCACTGATAAAAATTACTGGAATCAAAAAAGGCAATTGAATTTTGCCCAGCCCTACACTAATCCAAGTTGAGATTCCCAGAAGAATTCTTCAATTTCTATAAGATCTTTAGATGTATTCTTTTTTAACTTCCAATAAGCTCCATATCTCTGGCTTACTCAATGAAGGACACTTGAGACAGGGCTTATAGGTGATACCTTATAACTTTTAGGTATTTTTCTCTGTTCAGACTTAGTAAGCTGATGAAGCACTACTTTAAAAAGAACTCAAAAAGTCACACAATTTTGAATGTTTCAATTTTATATGTATGCTCTTCATAATTATTTTTACAGGACCAACACTTTATTCTAAAGCTGTTGAAACTCGTTTTTTCAAAAATGTGAGCACACTCTTTTCTTGATATTTTCCATTAGTTCCTTTGACATTGCATGGGAAGAGTCAAACTAAAGATCACAGTTGCCTCACCTCCCAGGTCAGCTGTAAAAGTAAGAAGGCACAGCCGATAGGTACCAGAAGCACTGGAGAATTTTAATGAGGTAAAAGTATGTTTTATCTTTGTAGGAAGATATTTTATTAATAAATTGGAAGGGGTAAGCATGTTCCTCATGGTACATACTCTATAAATGACCTCGTCCCTGACATTCACCTACTCAACTCAGTAGAACACATACAAACTCAAATACTCGGTATCCTGAGAGTTTCTATTTAGAAGTACAGCATTATAAGTACAAATCCACACATTTTGAAATCAAAAGTAAAAGCCCATGGATGGTTTGTAGACTCAAAAAGCTGTTTTAGAGGTGCCTGTATCCAATCAAGTTCAATGAACCTTGCTGTGAATGTCAAATATATCTCCAACACTGTGAAAACAACACATATTTTCATTCATACCTTCACCTCTAGATGAGAGCATGAGTAGGAATACTTTTCCAATGTTGCCATTGTGCTCATTCAATTAATTCATCATGATAGACTATAAATACTCAAAGCAATTACAGGAACAATTTTATGATCTCCACTAGAAACTATATGCTATCTCAGGTCATACCTTTGTTTATAAAGATGTATGATGTGACATTTCATTTGTTCCCCTTAATTTAAAATCACAAAAACGTCTTTGAGATGAGATGATCTTCATAACACTTGGCAAATTTTAACTTTATCTCCTTTTTCTTCCATGTGGGGTGTGTGAGTGAGTGTGTGTGTGTGTGTGTGTGTGTGTGTACTGATGAGTGAATAAGTGTGTGAGTGATTTTCTAGCTTATAAAGAGATCTTACATACCAGTGCGGCTCTAGGAAAGCCCACATCAATGAGGCCATTAGAGGGCATTAGAAACTCATTTTAACTGTTGGTATTAGTCCCTGAAAATCACTCCTCCTCTATATAACCACCAACTAGATGGTGAGGCTACAAAGAAAAGGAAATCTTATTAACCCGTAACACTAACCTGGTATGTTTAATTTTCTCCCAGAATTATAGCTCTCTCTGATTTTTCTAAACTTGTTACTGTTAGTATATTATTAATGACCTAAGCAGTCCTTTGTGAACTGACCTTTGTGAAACTATACATCACTACAGACCATAATTCAAGGTTCCACACAAAGATTTGAGGAATGAGTTTAAGAATTCACTTCATTCTTCACCTTGCAAGACCTTTGTATTGGCAGAAAACGTCTTATTCAGAAAATGAAAAGATAGCACTGGCAGAGATATTTGTCTTTCCTGACAGCAAAGCAGTATTTCTAACCAAAAATTACCTCTGAAATGTTAATTGTTTACTTACTTCCCCACCTTCCTCTTCACTCATGCAATAAATTAGGCAAATTACCATCAAAGTTAAGGACACTCAAAAAACATAGAGAAAAATTACCAAATGCCTCTCTAATAGTTAAGAAATGGCAGAGCATACTTTTAAACTGAAATTTATCTTGCCATCTCTTTTGAGTGAGTATCTTACTGCCAGCAAGAATTAAAAATAAAAGCTGGTCACTCATAACATCAAACATTCTCAGTAACATACTTATTTGTGCAGAAATGTGCAGAAATTTATATCCACACTGAAGTGAAAACTGGTTACAGGCACCTTGGATTTTATAGTAGTATTTTCTGAGATTTACTTACACTGCAGGTAACTCAATGGATGAACCACGCTGAGCATAAACTATCCATCTATTCCTGCCTCCATTAGTAGCATAACCTCATCCTTATAGCATTGACCAAAATAGGCAAATAAAATTAATAAATTATTAAATCAGAATACAGTCTTTTAAATTTCTTCCAAAACTGTGAAGGAGCTTGTGTCTTACAGGATGTCAAAAGTAAATCTTAAACAAAATTTCTAAGATGGATGTAAAAATAAACTTTGATCATGCCCCTCAATCCAAAGCTACTTAAATTTACCTTCTGACATCTCCCCATTCCCTGCTTTTGGGGGACCCACCTACTGGGTCCCCATATACTTCTGTAGTAGCCTCGTCAATGAGAACATCCCACAAGATAATATATTTCATTGTGAGTGAGGTTTTCTCTCCTGGGTACCATGTCTAACTTTTCTGAGAAGTGCTCTCTAGATAGCTCTCACTACTGAGCTGTGGCTTAGTAGTAAGGGTTTCTAAAAATGTAGGAAAATGAGATTTTTAAGTGCAAACCTCAGTATTTGATTCCAAGCTCTTTATTCTAAAGCTGTTGAAACTCGCTTTTTCAAAAATGTGAGCACACTCTTTTCTTGATATTTTCCATTAGTTCCTTTGACATTGCATGGGAAGAGTCAAACTAAAGATCACAGTTGCCTCACCTCCCAGGTCAGCTGTAAAAGTGAGAAGGCACAGCCGATAGGTACCAGAAGCACTGGACAATTTTAAACGCCATGTATGCCTTTCTTCATGGTAAGGAAAGTTTTAAGAGAGCTCTAATATGATCCAAACCCTCAGATATGATGTGACTCATGCCTCCTCTAGATCTCAGAGAACCTCTCATGTTGGATCAGGTCAGCAGGTCAACAGCACAGTTCAAAAGTGATAGTACATAATGTAAAACTTCCTGCCAATCCATTGAATGGATAAGTTAGAAAACCCTAGAAAAAATCACCAACCGATATTAAAATCCAGATGCATAATAATGCTTGACTATATAGCAAAATAACTTACGTGAAACAGTTTCTTATTTGATCATAAAGCACATTCATTTTCAATTTATAAAATTCTTTTTAAACATAAAAAGGACAAGCATAAGGAAATTTATTTGCATTACCTTCTTCTGGTCTTCTAACTTGTGACTCACTAGATTCTTCCCATGTCTATTCATTTCTGAAGATAAATCCATCACATTAGTTTCTTGCCCTTTAAAATGCAATCTCTTCAAAAAAGCAGCAAACTAATCCAAGATGCAATCACAGGAAAACACCGGCATACCACATTTCCCATCACACACTATCTCTGAACTTCATCGACTCCAAGAAATGATTAAAAACTCCATTGATCGAGTGAAAAAAATAAAGTTTGCAATTTACACCCAGGATCTTCCAAATCAGCATATCGTTGACTTCTCACAAGTGAAATTTTCACCCAGGAATTTTAAATCCAACTGCTATCTTTTTCTTTCTTCACAATTTCCCATTTTTATAGAAAAAATTTACAGGGTTCCTGTAAACCTGTGATTAAAACAAAAAATAAGCACACAGTTAAATCCTTCACACAATATAGTACAATTAATAAAATAAATACTTAGCTGGATTTTCAAATTAGACACTCACTTTAGACATGAGTATTTGAATTAAAAATGACAGTTAAGAGGAATTATGTTTTTAATATATAGCATTTAAAATAGCAATTAGAAACATAACCAAAATAGTATATCAAAACAAAGATTCACTGCACACTAAAGTAAATGCAACAGAGTATTTATACACACCCATCAAATACATGGACTCCACTGTTCTATTCACTAACTTTTAAGAAAAGAAAATTGAGGTGAATAAATTTTTGCAAGTTTATACCTAATTAGTAACAGAATTATAATTACAATTCTGATCATTTTGATTCTAAAATCCATTCTTAGTCTTAGATATTCTTTTCTCAACTCACATTACGTATTTTTTTCCCACAGATATCATAAGTTGATCAGCTGTCTTGGCAGAATACATTTGCACCAGCTACAAGTACATAAGGCTTCTCCTAAAAAGGGTCATCTAATTCAGTAATTTCTAAACTCGGCCAGCAAATGAAATCACCTCTTAATAATAGCCTTAAACAAGTAGATTCCTGATGTTCATCTCTAATGCTGTTAAGATAGAAGATAGAGAGCAGAGTTTAGATATTTCATTTTTTTCCCATCTTTTATAGACACATGTGATGCAGGAAAGCGTAAGGGACTTGAATGTTCTCCCTCCTGCAGGGCCCTGCAAACCTGTCTGCATACTAGACTCACCGAGGAGCCTAGGAACCCAAATGGGATCTCTTGCATTCCTTCCATAGAAACCATACTTCAGAACTAATGCCCTAGTGTGTAAATCCTCTCTCAATAATTGACTAACCACACCCTGAGTATGTCAAACAAGAGGAAACATTGCCTCAGAGGGTTGTCCTCCTACTGTGGCAGTTTTAGTTTTTAGAGCTTACGAATTTTAAGATAAAGCCCACAATTCTATACTTCTGTTTACTTATTATTCATAATCTTTATAGACATAAATGCACATAAAATATGTTTAATTTCTCTTTTACATGATAGTTCTTCAAGCATCACTCTACCCAAGTTAACTATCTCTCAAAAATTCTTCGACTCCCTGGTGACTTGCTTTGAATGAAGGTGCCCTTTGCACATTTTTCATAAGCATAAGGGTCAGTCACAAATCGTTCCATTTAAGAACTCACCACCAGATCCCCACAACACATGCCAAGCCAAGCGTAAAATAAATGCTAAAGTAGACAGCTAGACTTTGAAACATCAGCTTCCAAATGGCTGCTAACACCTCTCCATATGCTGTTTCATGCCTGGCATCCATTTACCAACCCTTGCTACTTCTTCAATTGCTCTGCTCTGCCATGCAGATATTTTAGCTTGTGCACAGTTGCGAATGTTACCAGCACAGTAAACAACATGGGCAAGAGCTTTGACATAAGAGAGAATGTAGCCAGTTTGAGGAACTGAAAGAAATCCAAGGAAGAGCCATTGAAAACTTTTAAGAAGGAATGCAGCATAAATGTGTTTGTGATTATAAAAGTTCATCTTAACTACAGTATAGAAAATCAGAACAATCCAAACAGGGGACAGAGAAATCTAATAGGCATTATTTGAGCAGGTAAAGGAACAGATAATAGCATCCTCAACTAGCAGCAGAGTTGACAGGATTGAGGAGTGACAAAACCAAACATTATTTCAAAGGTAGGGTTCATAGAATTGGTAATCTGAATTGCATGATTAAAGGGTGGATGAGCATACAAGCGATATCATTACTTATGATAGCATACTCATGATAGAGCCATGTTGAATGAGAGAAGGTTAAAAGATTTTGTAAAACAAGCAAAGAAATACTTGCTAAACACTGTATATAATAAAAGAAAAGCAGATTTATCTCACTGGTGAATATGAATGAAAAACCCTAAACAAACATTAGCAAACAGAACCCAGCAATGTAAACATGAATAATACATCAATTTCCAGCTGGTTTTTACACCAGGAATAAAAAATTGGTTTAAAATTTGGAAATAAATCTGTGTAATACACCACATTAAATAAATAAGGAAGAAAAATTATATGCTCATCTTAAATGGTGCAGAAATATAATTTGATAAATTATACATTGACTGATGAATAAAAAAATTCTTGGCAAATGAGGAATAGAGGAGGATATTTCCATAATCTTCCTTCATCTGAAAAATGTATTCACAAAAAGAAAATATCATGCATATTGATGAAAAGTAAAAAAAAACTTTCCAGATGAGCACCTATGACACATGAGTACCAGCTGACCGTTGATTCTATCTCATGTTGTATTTCAAGTCCTAGTCATGCACTGAGACAAGAAAAAATGAGGGCAGAGAAAGGAGAAGAGAGAGACGGCTGGAGGCTGGCATGCAGTAGAAAGGAATACATAAAATTTACTATCTGTAAGTGTTATGATGATCTCCATAGAAGACATTAAAGAATCCAAAAATAAATTACTAACATTAATGAATCAGCCCAGCAAGTTTTCCTGGATACAAAGTCAATATATAAAAAGCCTTTGTGCATCCCTGTAGCAACTATGAACATTTAGAAAATGCAAATTTAAAAGGATACAATTTACAGTAACAATAAAAGCAGCAAATACCCGGGAATAAACCCAATAAAAGTTAGCAATAACTTTATGACAAAATAGTAAAATAATATCAAAGGCAAAAAAAAAAGAGTATAGTCACAGATTAGAAGACTCTATACTTTAGAAATGGCAACACTTGCTTAAAATATTTATAGATTTAGTGTACTACCCAATTCTCAAGTTTTCTTTTATAACTTGAGAAAAAATTTCTAAAATATAATATGTATACATGTCAAAGATCAAGCTAATACAGGACACCGGTAAAGAATAACAAATTGAAACTATGTGTGCTATTAAATATTAAGACATATTTTAAATTAATAGTAAATAAATGGTGTATAACTAATGTAATGGTAGACACATAAGCCCATGGAATACAAAAGTCTCCACAAAAACAGACCACTTGACATAACAAAAGTGGAATTACGAAGCCATAGGGAAAATATTTTCTATGAGTGCTGGGTGATTTGGTTATCCACATGGATAAACAGTTAAATTACTACACACCAATAATCAATATTAAGAGGATTATAGATGTACATGTGATAGAACGGTAAACATCTTGGAGAATGCCTGTGTGACCCAAGGATAGGAAATGATTGCTTGCACAAGAGTACGATAGTACTGAACATTAAAAAATGATTGAGTACAACTAAAATCAATATTCTCATTTGTTAAACTAAACTAATGAGAAACTATAAGTGACATCTGTAAGGAGGAAAAAGTATTTGAAATATGTATGTGGGTATACACCTATGAAAATCAGTAATAAAAATGAATAACAACACATAAAAATATTTGAATAGGATATTCAAAATAATAATAATAATAACAATACTAATACCAACAGGGAACAGATTAGTGTTTGTCATATGTTAGGAACGGGAGAGGCCTTCTAAAAGGTACAGTAGGAGGGAACAGTAGCAATGAAGCAGCGTATTGTATCTTCACTGTGGAGGTGGTTGCACTAATCTACTAATTTATGCATGCGATAAAATTGCATAAAACAATACACACAAATGAGTGTGTATAAAACTGGTAAATTATGAATATACCTGCTATGTAGATTGTACCATTGCCAATTTCCTAGTTGCAATGTTCTACTGCAGTTATGCAAGATATTAACATCGGCAATACTAGGTAAAGAATACAGAGTATCTCTCTGTACTGCCTCCCTCTGACACTTCTTGTCATTTTCAGATTATTTAAAAATAAAATACCTGAGGGAAAAAAGAGACTCGATGAATAAATGCATAGAAAAACGAGGATTTCATCAGTATCAGGAAAATGCTAAATAAAACCACATTAGATCTAACTTCTAATCTACCCAAATAAAGACAAAGAATGACAAAGGTAACTGTTGGCAAAGATATGAGACAGCAAGAACACTGCTGGTCGCAGTGAAAACCCACACAACTATTTTAGCAAAAAATTAGTGTTACATACTGAGTTTAAATATATGCATACTTAAACACTCACCAATAGTACTCCTAGACATTTAGTCTTAAAACATATATTCATATGTACATCAAAGCATACACAAAAATGTTCTCTCAGAATGGGTAAAAGATGAAAAAACTTAAAAGTCCATCTACATCAGAATGGATAAATGACTTATGGCATATTTATGCAACAGATAACTATAGATAAAATTAACAAACTACAAACATACATACCAGAATGTCAGGATCTCACAAGTAATAAGATTGTAAAGAACCCCAAAACAGATGAATCATACTGCCATGAAGTTCCCAAAACTGGCAAAACTAATCAATTTATTAGAGTAGTAATCATTTTTAGTAAAGGAGTGAAAGAGGATCTCTTGACTGAAATTTGAATGGAGTCTGTTGTATCCAGGGTTTGCAAGGGAACAGATTTAATGCACGACACAGAATTTATAGGATCATTTTATAATATTCCCCCAAAGAGTCAAACGCAGAAGAGTAGCAGAGATCTGTCCACACACTAGAGACCCAAAGAATTCAGCTCAGGGCCTGAATCCCATGGCAATGTCCTGCACGAATCCAGGTGAAGACCTAGAGCCTACGGCAATGTTCTCCAGGAGTCCAACTAGAGGCCTAGAGCCCATGACAATGTCTCATGCAAGTCTGTATCAAGGATCTGCACTGGGAAGGCCCAAAGGTCAGTGGTGGAAGCTAGGAAGTCTATGCCAGCGGGATGAAGGAGCTGTGCTAGCAGGCTGAGGGATCTGCACTGGAGCCAGGAAGCAACACTCAAGGTAAGGACAAGTGCTCCCCCAAAGGGAACCACAGCCATCCTCAGCGACAGTGAGGACCCAAGCTCCTCCCACGATGAGAACCGCTGAGCTCATACAAGGAAAACCAGCACGGTAAGCTTCTCCAGGAGTATCAATGGCACACCATCTTCCCCCCTAGTTCTCCTTTATGCTGTTGGCAACAATCCTCAGACAGGCCTTCCACTCCCAGAACAATACCGATTCAGTTCAGCTGGGTATCACAAGTTGGCCATTCATTAATCCACCAGAGTCGTATCTATCCTCTAATTTTTACTTGAATGGGGATTATACGCATGTTAGCTTTGTAACAAAACATTGAGCCAGATGTTTACATTTTGTGCAGTTTTCCAAATGTATAATAGGCTTCATGCAAAAAAGAATTAAGACAAAATTGATAGATCCATGTCTTTAGTATTCCCGTGAATAATGTCTCCCATAAGTAACAACAAAAACTACCTAAGTTTGACTGATGAACTTTGCTATTAACAGGTACTATTCCTTTTTAGATCATGACATACAGGTTTGACTGAGCACGATGTTAGACTTGCCAATAACAGGGTTCATCGAATGTCACAAAAATGCACTTATATCCTAACTCCCCATATATCTTCCATATCCTAGTAAGTGAGATATTACAAAATATCAACCATATCTTTTACATCCCTTTCTTTATGATAAAATGAACAATATTTTTAAAACAAAATCATTAGTGCTCTAACTTATTGCAGTTTATCCACTTTATCTAATATAATTCTTCATTGCAAAAGACCGGTCCAAAATGGTCAAATTTAAAATCTCAGTCCTAGTCCTAATAGAGAGTCTACACTTCCATGAGGAGTTATATGCTACTAAAAGGAACTGCTGCTCTTTTCAACTTTATCAATATCAAAAGCTGAGAACACCACTGTGTTAACACTAAAAATAAAAGGCAATTCATGTGGAATTAATAAATGGATTATGCACATAAATATTAATTTGAAGAGATTTTAATTCATTTTAAATCAGTAATCAAATATGACTTATTCTTCCTTTTGTGGAAAAGAATAAGATAAAACTGTAAAGCAGCTAGAAAAAGTATAATTATGCATATGAAGATTTTGCAAAGTTGTTCATTCATATGAAGGTAAATGTTAATATGCCATATTAATTCTCCATCATTCTTTTTTTATGTAATATGATGCAATGGTTAAGATTGATAATAAAATTTCATCCCTTTAAGAGTAAATAGAGTAATTTTGTTTCTACATCTTAAAGGACTCTCGAGGTGGGTATAGTGGCATGTGCCTGTGACCCTAGTGCTTTAGGAGGTCGACAGGAGGATGGAAAGTTCAAGTCAAGCCTTAGCAACTTTGTGACTTAGGAAGACCCTTCTCAGAATTGGCAAATGAAAAGGAGCTGGGATATAACTCATTGCAAAGGCTTTGGTTTTAATTCACAGTACAGCAAAAAAAGAAAAAGAAAAAGAAAAATATCTTCCCACACTGTTCAGACTCACCCAGGAGTCCTTCACTTGTAGCAAGGATAAAAAAGACTTTATTTTATTTGGGTACTGGGGATCAAACTCATGACCCCACACTTACTAGGCAGGTGCTTGTGCCTCTGAGCTAAACCCCCCAGCCTAAAAAAGATTTTTAAAAGTGAGATTTTGGAAAGATACTTGGTGATCACTTTGTTGAGTGATTGAGGTATATGCTACTGCCCAGTTCAGCCTCTGAGAGGTACCATGCAGACAGATTAAGGGTTATTTTCTGCAGTCTAGGAGATACAAAGACCAAGTGCCAATGGCAGGGTGAAGTGTGTGTCCAAAGGGTAGAGTAGCATAATTAAGAAGTAAATTTTGGGTCTGTCTGATCTTAGATAACCGACATGAAAACCTCAGGGATCAGATACAGGGTTTTGGCAAAGAACGTTTTATTAAGTTCATTTAGTAAAAGAGATCTTGATCAAAAGAATAATCTTCAAGCTAACAATTCTCCTGCTGGAGGAAGTTGTAGGTAACCCCCCAGGGAAGAGACACTGAGGGGAGATCTGGAATTTTCAGCCCTAGGAGAAGCCACTACCAAGGGGTAAAAGGGTAAGCTCAGGAGGAGTACAATATTCCAAAATCTCACACCAATAACCATGGAAGTCCCCCAGTTCTACGATGAATAAACCATTTTACAAGAGTAAGACCTGAGTACCTCTTCCCTCTTCCCCACCTCACCTACAAAGACCATACGTGAGTCAGGCATGGTGGTACATGCCTATAATCCCAGCTACCGGGGGCGCTGAAACAAGTGGACTGCAAATTCAAGGGCAGTTAAGCAACTTAGTGAGGCTATGTCTCAAAAATAAAAATTAGGAACAATCAGAAATGGCTAGAGCTGTAGCTCGGTGTGAAAGCCCTGAGTTCATACTGCAAAAATGAAAGACAAGACCCTAGAGAGTAAAGAACAGGAAAAGAAAGAAGGAAGGGAAAGGAAAAAGAAACTGAAAAAGAGATAGAAAAGGAGAAAGAGAGAGAGAAAGTAAAAAACAGAAAGAGAAATAGAAATGTGGTAGCAAGGGGCACTGGTCTAGGTAAAGATGTGTTTATAAATATATTGAAATAAGCATTATGCCAGTTTTGAATTGAAACTTCTTTCATAATTTACCGGAGTGATAAAATTTATACAATGTGAAAATCAAACAAGAAACAGAATAATATAACCCAAATTTGCATCCTATAATACAGAAGTAATTAATTCCACTAAGAAGTTTTTATAAAGAAAGATTAATTTTGAATAAGGACCTAGATATGGAAGTCCTCAGTCTGAAGAGAAGGTGCCACATAGAAGTGATGCAGGTTGAGAAAAGCACCAAGAACAACCTTCTAGAAGGATACAAACTGTCCTTTGTACTATTTCCAAAAATACCTCTAAAAATGTAAATCTAGTCATTCTACTTCATTTAAACTTATCAGTTATTTCCTGATATATTAATATACTAGTAGTGTACACACATACAAAAATAATTTCCTGTGAAGCTGAAAAGATGCCAAATATAATTGTTTCATTCTACCAAAAACATATTAATAGGTTAGAAAAGCCCTGGGTCCCTTCTGAACTTCTTGTTTTATTCACACTTTTTGTTGAGATGTCGCACACATATAATAAAGTACAAAAATTTATACGTTCTTATACACTCATAGATTGAGTTAACCAACATCTATGCCCAGATACAGCACATTTTTCAAACTCCTGAAAACTCCCTCACAAACCTTCTTACATCACAGCCATAAAAGTGACAACTACTCTGAGTCTTATCAACACAGATTTATCTTCCCTATCCTTGAAACTTCATATAAGTGAAATCGTGCAGTCTTCTCATTTTTTTCTCCTTTTCTCAGTATTTCGACATTCAATCTGAAAGATTCATATATGCGACTGTTCTGCAACTGTACTTCATTGCTTTGTATAGGTATATAGAGGGGATGACTGTGTTCATGCACCCCAGTCCACATAATGGCACAAAGTAAAGCTTAGTTCAACACTGACACTGTTAGTCACCATGAAAACTGTGTTCTACCTTAATGTCCTTTGTTTTCTTCAAAAAAGCTATTCATATCTTTTCACATATTTTAATCAAATAGTAGAAAACAGACTTAAACCAATCAAATCAAAGAATAAAAGAGTTATTGGACTTCAGAACCCTTTCCCCATATTTATCGGGGATTTTGCATCTTATTAAGTCTTTCAGTTTCTTACACTAGGGAGACGATGCGGTGTTTACACATGTGAGTTTGACTTATTAAGGTAGCCATTGTTGATTTTTTATTGTCTGATTTGAAGGCTTGTAATGCTTTCACTGTTTTGTTTTATCTGGTTTTATATTATTTTGTTTTGTTTGAGGTTATTGTATGTGAATGTATGAATAACCATTTCAAAGAAAACAAGAGACACTAGGGTAGCCATTGTTAATCTTCTATTGTTATGCTTTGAAGACCTGTATTGCTTGCAGTGTTCTGTTCTGAAATGCTTTGTTGTGTTTAACTCTGTTCTGTTTTGTTTTGTTTTGTTTTGTTTTGTTTTGTTTTGTTTTCTTCAAAATAAAAAAAAAGAAAACTGTGCTCTAAATCAGAATTTGTAAACTTTTCAAGTTTACAATACAAAAAAAAGGCAGTTTATTTCATTTCATATATTTTTCTCCAGGCTCTGTTTTCTCTATTCTAGTTAAGGATGTGAAAGAATCAACAATCTCTATGGCCATACTGTTGATTAAACAACAAATTCAAGATCTAGAAACTATTAAAAATTTCTGGAGAAGCTGGGCATGATGGCATAACTGTGATTCCAGCACTTGGGAGGCTGAGGCAGAAGGACTGCCACAAGTTCAAGGCCAGTCTAGGCTGCACAGTGAAATTTTGTCTCAAAAAGACAAAAAAAAATTGTGGAGAAGGGAAAAGAGGGAAGAGGAGAAGAAGGAAGGGAGAGGTAAAGGGAAGAACATAAAAGTGATCAAGATGTGATATATATATATATATATATATATATATATATATATCAAT
Organism: Cuniculus paca; assembly: GCA_004365215.1. Taxonomy (NCBI): domain Eukaryota; kingdom Metazoa; phylum Chordata; class Mammalia; order Rodentia; family Cuniculidae; genus Cuniculus; species Cuniculus paca. Next base: position 24,192 of record RJWT010004788.1, read on the forward strand.
AAATAAATGTAAATATTGCGTGATACAGATAGAAACCAAGAAAAACAATTGTAAATTTCTGTAGGAATTTTAACTATTAGAGATGAAATGGCCATAATTTATTCCTCAAATTATGATATTGAATTGTTGCTTCATTTATTTGTGAACAAGTCAGGAAATATAAAGTACAAAAACCAAAGACATGGATCAAAGCTCAAAGAGAAAAGGTTAAGAGGCCTTGCTAGCAGAAGATAACTGCAGGGCCAGAATTTCCCCCTCTTCATTTGGATATCAGATCAGTCATTACATATAATAATGCACTCTATCATCTTAAGAATATTAGAAAGCCAGTAGATAAATACAGCTGTTTAAAGATCAACACTCATTCATGATTAAAAAACAAAAAGAATTTTAAAAATGGAATGAACCCAGTAAAAATATACACTATTATCAATTACATGAAATTTCAATACACATGAATTACTACAAATATTATTAACAAATATAGTAGAAATACAGGTATAATACATGTATGAAATAAGGCCCTAAAATCAAGAAGAAATTAAAGATGCCTGTATTACTACTAGACTACAAATCATTATATTATAGGTATTGATTCTCATGGTAAGAAAAAAATACTTAAATAAAAATCAATATGAGAATCAACCTAACAAAGGATATAGAAGACCTATATGTTGAAAACTATAGTACTCTAAAAAAGGAGATTGAAGAGGATGTCAGAAAATGGAAAGATATCCCTTGCTTTTGGTTAGGGAGAACCAACATTGTGAAAATGGCCATACTCCCAAAACTGTTACACAGATTTAATGCAATCCTGATCAAAATACCATTAACATACCTTACTGATCTAACATTCCTAAAATTCATTTGGAAACAGAAGAGACCTAGATAGCAAAGGCAATCCTGGGCAACAAAAGAAAGGCAGGAGGCCTCTCAATCCCTGATTTGAAATTATACTACAAAGCTACAATGATAAAATCAGCATGGTAATGGGAAAAAAAAACAGACCTGAGGACCAAAGGAACAGATTAAAAGATGCAAACACAACTACAAAGACACTCAGCCACCTTATATTTGACAAAGGGGCTAAACATGTTTACTGGAAGAAAGATAGCCTCTTTAATAAATGGTGTTGGAAAAATTGGCTTTCCACATGCTGAAGACTGAAACTAGACCCAAGCCTATCACTGTGCACTAAACTAAATTCAAAATGGGTCAAAGATCTAAATATTAAAATAGAAACACTAAATCTACTGGAAGACAAGGTAGGTAGAAATCTTGAAGACAGGGGTAGGCAAAGAGTTCATGAACAAAACACAAACTGCACAGAAAGTACTTCAAAGAATCAGCAACTGGGACCTTATCTTATTAAAAAGTTTTTGCACATCAAAAGAAATCACCAACAGAGTAAAAAGAAAACCCACAGAATGGGAAAGAATTTTAACTAGCTGTTCCTCAGACAAAGGGCTTATATCTAGAACACATAAACAATTGAAAATCAGGCCCCCAGACTCAATCCAGAAATGAACATCTGAGATGAACATGCACTTCTCAGATGAAAAAATACAAATGGCAAATAAATACATGAATAAATGTTCAGTATCACTGATCATTTGAAAAATGCAAATTAAAACAACATTGAGATTCCACCTCATTCCAAAAAGAATGGCTGCCATCAAGAAATCAACCGATAACAATGTTGGTGGGGCTGTGAGGAAAAAGGAACCCTTCTCCACTGTTGGTGGTAGTTTAAACTGGTGTGGCCACTGCGGAAATCAATATCGAGACTCCTCAAAAAAATTGGATTGGAAGTCTGGGTATTTTCCCAGAAAAATTGAAAATGCCATGCCACAGCAATATATGTACACCGATGTTTATAGCAGCACAATTTGTAATAGCTAAATCTTGGAAACAAATCAAATGCCGATCAACCACAGAATGGATAAAAAAGCGATATTTTTATACAATGGAGTATTATTCAGCTATAAAAAGCACATATTTGAGGCTTTTATAGGCAAATGGATGCAACTTGAGATCATACGCATAAGTAAAATAAATCAAACTCACAAATGTAAACATCATATTGTCTCCCTAGTGTAAAAAATAAGTAATAAAAAAGTGAAAGAGTAATAAGATCCAAAATGTACAATAGATATTGTAATAATGAAAGGGAAAGAAAGTGCTCAAAAGGAAAGAGCAACTGGGATAGGGGAAAGGAGAAATTGAAGAAAAGATTATATGCATGTAGGTTTTCATATATAACTGCATGTATGTATATGTGTGCAAGATAGATAATTATACTACTGATCTCTGTTAGTTCATCAGAAAGAACAGTTGGTGCTGTCATTGCTTGATCGTTCAATCATTTTTTATGCCTAGATCTTGTAACCTGAAAAACTACTTCTAAGAAATGTATTAACTAGCTGATTTCTGTTTTTTTTTTTGAAATTATGTATTATTTGTATCCTTTTTTTCTGTTTTGCTTTTTAAAAGAAAAAAATAAAAAATCAATATGAAACACAAAAACAAGAAAATTAGAAACAAATTTTTGTATTTAGTATTATTGATTATATGAAGGGTTAAAGACAATCTATAAGAAAATTATTTAGAATAAACTAGGTTATCTTATGCTGTACTCCAGCAAAATATAACATTAAATCAGTAATAACAATAAAAACAGTAAAAGAAAATATAATTTTGTAACAAATCCTAGTAGAAAGAAAACCAGAGAATGTGATGGTCTTAATGATAAAACTAGAGATAAAGGGATTTTTTTTATTTGAAAGACATAAATAGTACCTATGCTATATGAATGAAGAAGTGTTACATCTAATTAGCATTCCATATTATAAAGGTGTTGATTTCCTTACAATTATTCCTTAAGTTCAATTCAGCTCTATTCAAAATCTTAACATAAAATTTTATGTAACTTGAAAACGAATTATGCGATTATATGAGAAACAAAGGATAATAACAGCCAAGCTGATTATGAAAAATGTATGTATTCCAAAATATCAAAATTTACATACAACAATGATACTTAAGGTTACACAGTGCTGGCCAAAGAGAAAGACATATAGCTTATAACAGAATATACTGCTTAGAATTAGAAACACATTCACATAGATACTACTGAAACACAGTTCAGTAAGGACTGACAACTTTTAAAAAAATGTCTGGAGTAATTGCTTATTATAAAAATAAGACTTGAAAAAAATAAGAGAATATAATTTTTTTCTTTAAAAGCACATAAAAATATAAACCTTAGTGACAAAATTGATAATATCCATCGATACAACAGAATCAGCATGTAAAAAAGCCAGTAAATATATATACACACATATATGTATGCACAGACACAAATATATTATGTATATATAATATAACTTGTGTACGCATGCTGAAAACAGAACTTTTACAAAAGCAAAGGTGAGTCCATAGAAAAAGGAGCAAAATATACTTATGCAATCTACACAAGTAGAAATATGATGGTAAAAAAAAAAAAGCAGGTGAAAAGCAGTATTGGGGGATTACAAAAATATTTATGACAGTAACATTGTCATCTAACAGAATATTGTAAATGTTTCAATTTTGTCAGTAATAAGTATTGAAAAAAGATTTAATACTACTAAAACTTGCACAGGCTTCTGATAGCTTTGTAACTGGTACAAGTACTTCAGTGAGTTATTTGACAAAACCGAACAAAGTTGAATTTCAGCAGATTTTGATTTATCAGTTGACTTCCTAGGAATAAATCTATACACTGTAAGGATGCATGAAAATAATTATGGTCTCCTTGACATTGGTAAAAATTATAAATACTCATCAGAAATTTAGACAAGTAAATTGTGACATATATATGTATATCACATTTTATAACATTAAAATGAATGAATTAAAGTTCATATATCTGTATAAACATCTTAACGTAATTATGCATGAAATAAGGAAGTTGCAGAAGAATAGATTATATCATTTATAAGTTTTAAAGCATATGAAACAATACAAAATAACAGGCATAAAGAGAAATATGGTAAAAGCCTGCATATTGTAAGAAAGAAAACACAGTAACAGACAAGTCCTAAATCAGGATAGCAATTTTTTTCTAGAGAGAGAATATAGAAGTAAGGTCAGGGGGATTACAAAGGCAGCTTTTGGTAAAGATACAATAGTTCATTTCTTCAAAGAGTCTCTGAAGCCAAATATTAAGATGTGGCAAAGCTAGATGCTGAATAGACAGAAGTTAATTATTATTGCTCATTTTGTTTATCTTAACACCTAAAGTAGCTCACAATGAAACAAAGATATTTTAAAATGTGAGAAGTTATAGAATATAAAAATACTTTTACTATGTAAATCAACCAACCAACTAACTATTGGACAATAGCATGTGTTTTTTCTGCAGGGGCAAGCTGTCTTCCTACATGGCATTTAGCAGTGTTTGGGGGGACATCTTTTGATCACTCCATTAGCTAAAGAGTAGTGTTTGCATTTATTGCTGTGGGTGAAGAGAGGGAGTGATAAACATCCTGCAATGTGTACCCAATGAAAGATGAGAAAACTGTCCACAGACCTCTGTTGATGAGTGCAGGCACCAGGCACCCTATCAACCTAATCAGAATATACTCAACCGGACCACTGCGTTAGTTCAAGCCCTGCACAATGAGAAGACGGGCTCTTCCTTGGGTCCTCCCTTAATAACTTTTTCCAGAGCCTTCTATGTGTCTGAGGTTATTTTTAAATCAGGAAAGGAAAAAAGCCTAAGGCTTTTCCCCAACTCCCAGCCCTCTCTGAGCTAAGTTTTCATCTCACCACTTCAGCCAGAGTTTGAATCCATCAAGTCAACCCCAGAAAATCTTTATGCTCCAGCTGATTCTGATGCACACAATTAAACAGAGTCACGGTGCTATTGCTTGCCCCGTCAATGCCCTCCCAATGTGAATTTATTCCTTTTTTGTGGCATCAAAGAAAACCTAGCAACCAGAAAGTCAACACGAACGCAACACAATTTTGTGCTTAGCTTTCAGAAAACAGCAACCCAGTTACGTAAGACAAAACAAGCTTTTCTCGTGTCTACCAAAATATTCAAAAAGGTATGTTTTAAAAAACTGTTTTATGTTGTGCTTCACAAATGAGGATCTTGTAAAATTCCATCTTTCCCACTTGCGATACACAAGAGAAATAAAAACAGCATGAGAAAATACTATGTTCCTTGAAACATAGATGCTCTGCTTCATTTCTGTAGCCGGGAAATGCTAGGTTCTTTGCCTTTATCAGATAAACTGGCTCTGCAGCCTGCATTTAAAAGAATATGCACTGGTTTTCAGCAGGAAGTTTGGACTTGATTAGTTCAAGAAAAAAAAAAAAGGATGCAAGGAAGGTTGAATATCGTTCTGAACCAATAATTGTGTGTGTAATGGAGATGGAACATTATAAAAAACATTCATATTTTTAGGTAATAATGATAAGCAGAAAAAAAGCTTGCATCTTTCAACTAAATTTGTTTATTGCCGAAAACTCAATGTAGTAATTCAAGGCCAAGTGACAGGAAATTACAGTTTCCTGGCTGACATCAATTCGATCTTCAGTAATAGTTCTGAAATGGAGTTTGAGCTCTGAAGAGAGGGAAATACACATGCACAATATTTCCAATAACTCAGGTCATAACTCAGATGATATAGCACACATTACGTGGAAAAAATTATGATGCATGCTTGCAAACATGCAGTGCTTTATTATGTAATCTTAACCAAACCTTTTATTTGATCAGGTTCTTACATTTAGTCGGTACACAGACTCATTTACTTAGCGAATACAGGCTCTTAGGGAGATTTGAAACACATGCCTGTTTCTTGTAGCGACAACAAATAACAATCATTTTTTCTAGGTAATCATAGGAGTATAAACACAGATCTGGCTGGCCAAATTTTTTGAAAATTAAGTTAAAAACAAGTTGATTTCTAGTTTCCTTGCCAGAATGCTCTCTGCCTAGTTTCCTCTGGGGAAGGGACCATTTCTCACCTTTTCTACCCAAGTGCAAGCCCTCATCAAACATATTGCTCATTAAAACTGTCTTGAGAGCAGAGTGCTAATTGTCACCCACTGTCCATTCTCCATTGATCCTCAAGGTTTAAGGGTACACAGGGCAGTAATGATGAACCTATGGATGGCATGCCTGTTACTCGTTTTTCAAGACAAAAGTTTTAAACTAAAAATGCAGGATTCAGGTTTCATTGCAGTGTTGGCACTTTCTGATAAGCCAGTTTTGGCTTGCAGTGTGGGCACTCGGTCTCTAAAAGGTTTGCATCACTGTCTTAGAATATCAAAACGAGAGACTTCACGTCCCACTTTCCCAGTTTAAAAAATTTGCCCATTTGATTACGCTATGGCCAGTGGAATGAAAGCACAAATGATATATGCCCTTCTCATGATGTAATTTCAAAATAGCTTGTGCAGCAATTTTCTGTTTGCTCTTCACTACTCTTTGGAATATAATATTACACAGTAAGGCAGCTTCTGCCAGTGACTATCACAACTCTCTAGAGAATGACAGTGAGGAGATGAAAAAACCTGAGTAGCTGAGACAGAACTTCTCATCTGTTCTGGAACATTCGCCTCCCTCTAAATTACTGGAAGTGTAAAAAGCTTCAACCTATATTGCTCTTTTTGCTATAGAGGATTTGTGTTTACCCTAAACAATAAAGAATCTTGGCCTAATAAACAATGAAATGGACTGGATTGTTTAGAGCCAATATTTTTTCCTGTCCCCTGTAAGGATCCTTATAGTGTTAATAGTCTAAGATTTTATATCTCTGTTTTCTATTTTCTGCAAATTGTTTAGGCAAGGCCCTTAATCTTGGCCTTGATCAGTGGATTACAGCTCTCAGAGGCTCTTAGTAAAAGCACATTTTTGTTCAGAGATGTTTCTCAGCCCTCCCTTTTCAGGTCATAAAAAGCATGGTTTTTAACTCAGTAGTCTACATCTTATTTTCTATTATGGCTCACATTTAGACACTAGTCCTGAAAAAATAAAAGAGCAAAAGTTATCTATATATCAAAAACTCTATATAGAGAATAAGAAGCCTTTCAGCGTACACGACTGTGAAAGTTTTCCACTAGAAGGTCCACAAATATATTTGGAAGAAAATAGAAACCAGCACTCATAAGAAAGTCATTCCTTTACATTTGTAAAAGGATGAGAAAGGGAGAAGCCCTTCAGGGAGTCATGAAGAGTATTTTCTGTTCTGTACAAACTTCACTTCATTCATAATTTTTTTGTGATACCACACAGTACAATACTTTAATATTTTACTATTCACAGTTGTAGAACAGATTAAGCTGCACGCTCACCACAGCACTTTCTCCTCCTGTGCATCCAAGAAGACCACATCTTACCAGAAGGTAAATGATATTATTCAGGCCCAAAGAGTGACAGAAACAGAAGCTTGGATCTCTCCAAGACATTCATTGGTTTGTCCAGTCCTTTCATTGCCTGAGAGCTCTTGCAAGGATCACTGATTTTTCATGCATATACATCATCTTTCTTCTTTTAATTATGGTTTTCATAAATTGAAAACTAAGTAGGTGTTTAGACCCACAATGTCCCATAAAATTGTCCTGTGTTTTGAGGGCGACTGGATCATGTGGGCACTATATTCATTGAGTTGGTAGCTAATGTGCCGTGAGGCCATCGGGTCAGCGGGGGTGTGAATCGAGAGGCTCCACTGACCCTGCCTGGCTCCTCCCTTCTCTCTCTGCTTCTGAGCTGCCATGGGTCGGGCACTTCTCCTCTGCTATACCTCTTGGCCGTCTTGTTTCTGCTTTCAGGACAGCTGACCATGAGCCAAAATAAACCTTTCATCCTTTAGGTCGTGGGTGTCAGGTATTTTGTCCCAGTGATGGGAACGTGACTAAGACAATTGCTAAATGACTTCTGAGCTAGAAACACTTGCCAGTCTCCCTTGAAGCTGGATGTGACTACTTTCGACCCATTTGTGCCGCTGCTCTTAGAGGAAGTGCACACTTACTCACTTGACACTTCCCTTCTGACTAGCTAGAGGATAAATACTACTGCAAGAGTTAGAGCAGCCATCTTGGGTGTTGACATGAAAGCCACATATCGAAAAAATACCAGGGAAATTAAATAAGCCTGAGTTCCTAAATGGTTTGTAAGCAATGACACACTACTACTCCTGGACTACCTTTGAACTGCAGCAGCAAAAGCGTAACACACACACACACACACACACACACACAATACTTATTGAAAGGTTTTTGTCCTAATATAAA
>RJWT010004789.1:0-32456 GCA_004365215.1 Cuniculus paca
ACTAACCAATAGGCTTGCAGACTGGATGGAATAAAAAGGGAAAGAAGTCACACTGCTTCCCACTTTACATGGCATGCCATGGACTATTTCTTCTCTGCTATGCCCCTCTGCCATATTACCCTGCCTTGGAGCTAGAAGACCATTGGCTGAAACCTCTACAAACTGCAACCCAAAATAAACCTTTTCTCCTTCAACTTGTGGGTGTCAGATATTTTGTCCCAGCAGTGAGAAATTAAGACAGTTACTATAGAAATGAGTGTAATGTAAACAGTCATATAAATACTAGATATTGAATAATGCACTGATATTGCAAAGTCAAGAACATACAATGAAATAATTCTGATGATGCAGTTATGGAAGTCTACATTTGCCAGAGGAGGTATATGATGAATGATTAGGTTGTTCTTTTTATTGTGGGGAGAGAGGAAAGCACACAAATGCAACAGAATAAAGAATGCTAACTAAGAGCTCGTTCATGGACCATAATTACAATGACTGTCTCTTATTGTAATGCAGTATATGCAGCAGTTATTTCATACAAAAGGGAAAAAGAAACTTTTAGAGCTTTTATAATTTATATTTTCTTCTTAAAAGTAATAAAAGGACTCAATTTTTGATTTAAAGAACAGATTGCCTTCCTCAAGAAGCTACATGTGGCTAAAGGATTCTTCATACCTGAACATAAAGAAGGAAATACATTCAAAGTTCACTGCAGCAGTCATTGCAATAAATCAATGGGAACAACTCTGCTATAGCTCAGGAAAAGCGAAGCACTCTCCAGACATTAAAATAAATAGATTAAATCTATGTGCATTCACATTGCAAAGATAAAAAGTATAACATTGAATGAAAATTGCAGAAATATCATTATTACAGGAAAAAATTTAAAGTCCACAAAACGATACTATATATTACTTATAGATCCAACTGTATGCAATGAAAGTAGGCAAAATGTGAATTGGCTCCCAACTCAATAGTGTTGCCTCATGAGAGGGTGACAAATGAGGATAGAAAAGCAGGGAACTTTACCTACAGAAATAATTTTCTTATTAAGTTAATTAAGGTAATAAACAAAAACAACTTTATTATTTAATTTTTATTATTTAAAGAAAATTAAATTGAAGCAAATATTAAATAATTGGGTTGCATCTGCTTTTTAGCAAATACACAGAAGCAGGGAATTTTTAAAAGCCTCATTTTGGGAAGCTAGCTTATGGGAGTGTCTTATTTATTGTAGTTTTCAAAAAATTTAATTAAAAACTACAAACAAAACAAGAAAATATATTGGGTCTATCTACAAAGAATGACTTGTTTTGGGTATTATAAATTATTAGAGTAATGCATACAATAATTTGGAAAGTTAATAAGCATTTCTAAACAGTGGTCAGTTTTTTTTAATTTTTAATTTTATTTTAAAGAGGTAAAACAGAATAAAACCAATCAAAACAAACCAGTATAAGTGACACAGAACTTCAAAACAATACGAAATCAACAATAGTTACCACAATGCCTCTTGGCTTCAAAATAGGTGCAGATCCCTCAGACATAGTAAAAATCAAACAGAACAGAACAGACCCAATAAAAACAAAACAAGGAATGCAATAAAGGACTTCAAAACAAGACAATAGTAAATCCAAAATGGCTACCATAATATATCTTGCTATCTTTGAAATAACTGCTCATGCCATCAGATATAACAAAATGAAACAAAAGAGAACAAAACCCAACCCAACAAAACAATGAAAATGATACAAGACTTCAAAACAAGACAATAGGGAATCGACAATGGTTACAACCCTCAGATGGAAATTCCCCTACTAGATGCCACACTGCATGCCACCATACTCTGAAAGGGTGATCAGACCACTGGACCCGGACTGCAAGGTCAGTGAAACACCAAAACCCCACAGGCATCCAATTGCATTTCACCTCAGTAGCTATTACAGCAGCCTGTGTTTCTCTGGACCAGCCTGTTGTTTACAGGGCTGTGTGTGTGGTGGGGGTATTGGTTCTTCTTGTTTGCCAACCCACGCACCAGAAGGGGCTGGGGTCTGACTGTACCCTTGCCTGCGGTGGCCTGTGCATGGCATTGGTTTGCAGGGGGGCCAGGGCTTGCTTATTGGTGAGTCCTTGTTCTCTCCCCCTACAGTTCGTGAACAGCGCTGACTCACAGCACTGGTCAGTTTTGATTTTGATCAACTGAAAGTACTAATGGAGAAAACAAAAAAATCAAAGGGAAAGAAAATAAAATAAAAATGTTAAATTAAAATATATGCTATATTTCTTTAAATGAAAAACCATCTTTGGTCCAATGCACTATTATTTTATATGTCACTAAGGGGACAGGATGGAGAGGAACACTGCCAACTATGACTGTTAAATGTCATCAATCGAAGCCAGGCATGATGGTACACACCTGTTATCCCAGTACTTAGGAGGCTGAGGCATTGCGAGTTCAAGGCCAGCCTGTGCTACAAAGTGACTTCAAAGCCAGTCTGAATTGCACAGTGAAACCTTGTCTCAAAAAAACAAAAACAAAAAAAGTCATCAAATGTGAATCAATCAACCAAATCAATCAAATGTGAATCCATATTATATAGATGATCAAACATGAAGTAAAATAAAGTGCATATGAGAATTAGCAGAGTGCAATAAGCTAGTATTCTGCATCTTTCTACCACAAATGAACCAAGAAAATGCATAGCAACTTGACAATGAAAACTTCTTAAAACTCTTTCATGAAAGAAGATTTAAGTAAATGGCAAGATACACTGCATTTGCAGTTCAGATTACTTAATATTGTAAAGAATTCATTTCCTCTTGTTAATCAAGTTCAATCAAAATTTCAGTGAAGGTTTTTAAGGGACTAAAATTTTTTAATTTAAAGTTTATACAGAAAGATAAAAGCTTAAGTAAAGAAATTTTGGAAAAGAAGAAGAAATAGAAGGTATATTGGTAAGAAATGTATTCAGATACAAAAATCAGAGAATGCTACTATGCATATGTAGACATAAGATCGATTGACTCAGGCAACAAACCCAGAGGTCACATGGGATTGAAAGTGACAACTAACCAATGCAACAAAGGTGCTTCCAGTTTTCTTGGCCTGCCATCCCGTAGCATGTGGGCTTCATCTCCATGTTAGTATTATGTTTCTATATTCTAGACATTTATAAAGTAAGGGTGTCATAAAGAGGAAAAAGAGAAAAAAATGAATGGTTTTCTATAGTGATCATTTTCCTTTGCCCCTAGGAAAGATTTCCTTCATCTCAATGTTCGTAACCATGAGCAACTCTTTCTGCAAAAAAAGCTGTGAAAATAAATATTTGAGGGGAACACATTGCTGTCCCAAATAAAATTACAGTTCTGTTAGTAGAACAGAAAAGGATACTGGATATTTAAAACATAGTTAGGACAGTCTGTTTTAAGGAAGGACTTAGTTTTCTAGAAATGAGTACCTAACAAAAAAAAATCAATGTACATGTGGTATGATCCAAACAAACTGACAATGGAATAGAGCAGGACAAGATACAGAATGGAACAGAATAAGATAGATAACTCAATATAGACACATGTCCACATAGAAATTTGTTATTTGATAGAGGCTGTCACACAAATCAATAGCAAAGGGTGGATTATTTAACATGTCGTATTTGAAAAACTGGCCCATTTTACACACAGAAAAATAAAGTCAATACGTTGTCATCTCTATAAAGATGACTTCCAAACAGATAAAAGACCTGAGCGTGAATGGTAAACTCCAAAGTGATTAGCACAATGAATACTCCTTGACTACTTGTGCCTGGGGAAGGACTTCGTAAGAGTCCCCAAGAGGATTAAAAATATATAGATAAATTCACACAAATGACACAAAAGAAAGATTGAGAGTTGGGTGATCATTGGAGAGAGGATATTTTCAAAATTAAAAATTGATGAGAGATTAATACTTAGTAGCACTGTCCCAAAGAACTTCTTGTGATGCTGGAAATGTTCTCTATCCATAGTCACCAATATAGTAGCCTAGTCCTAAATGTCCCCCAAAGGGCTCTGTGTTAAAGGCTTGCCCACCAGCCCATGGTGCTCTTAGCAGGTGGTGGAGCCTTAGGAGACAGGGACAGTGGGAAGAAGTTAGGCCATTGGGTTGTGCCCTGAAGCATGACATTGGGCATGGAAGAATTTAAAAGGGCTCTCTGTAAGCTGTAGATCCAGATGATTTAGGCAAAAATCAGGCCTGGAGCTCACTTCTGAGTCCTGTACAAATCTGTATCTGGAAGCCAAAGGGTCTGCACTAGAAGCCTGGAGATGAATGTCGAAGGCAATGGCAAAGAAGCAGAAGTAAGACTTCCTTCTTTCCTTTTTTATTCCATCCAGGCTGCAAGCCCATTGGCTGGTGCTACTGACACCTGGGGGGCAGGATCTTCCCTCCTCAGTATATCAGTCATCCAGGCACACCCAGAACAACTGTGCAATACCTGTCTGTTAGGCATTTCTTGTTCAAGTTGACACCACAATTGACTATCACACTATTACTACAAATTTTCAACATCAACTCACAAAGAACAGTACTATATTTTTCAAAGATGCTTACAGAATGTGTTACTCTTGGTGCCCATGAAAGAGTGAATGGAATGTGGGAACTGGGATGAAAGAGGGAAGAGAAAACGCTAATGCAAAGCATGATATATGCCACAAATGAAAGAATTCTCTTAACCCTCTACATCTGATGTCTAAATGGGGGAGAGGAAAACATGGCCTTGTACCAGAATTTCCTGGATCTTCTTCTGATCATGCTGCACAGTTTCCTTGACATTGTGCATATTTTTTGAGCAAAATAGAAGCATACTCCATGTTCTGTTGCCTCTTTTATGTCAGTGCTTGCTTTAAACATAAGCATGTTTATAATTCATCACATTGGGTTCTGCTACTTTCTATAAACTCCACCAGCTGCTATAGCTTTTGCACAACAGATTATTTTATGTTCCATGGAAGCTATTTCCCTAAAGAACATAATGCTTTTGTCAAATTTATGTTGCAGAAAATGTCCGAATGTTGAACTGAAACTGTAAGAACCAAAGAGCAAAAGAGCCAAGAAGCACTGAGCTTGTGACAATCCGTGGGAACTCCTGGTGCAAGTCTGGGGACATGCTAGATAATGCTCTTCACACCAGGCCCTCAGCTGTGTGTGCCATTTAACACTTTGTGTCTGAAATTATTGCCATAGTGTGTGCTGGCCTGGAATTTTATTCCTACGGCAAATCAGAAGTGTTTCAGATTTGTACTCTCTTCCTCCTCTTTTACATCGCTTTTTAAATTGTGCAGGAATGGCCTTAAATTTTTTTCTGTAGAAACTGATATTTTCATACATTGAAAAGTATTTAAACAAGGAATGAAAGTGATGGAATACTTATGTTTTATCACCCGTTCCTTAACTTAGTATCAATGATGCCTTTGTAAATTACTTTCTTGTTTTTTAATTGATTTCTTAAATAAATCAGTGACTCGCCCCCAAAATAAAGTATGACAGCCAGGCATGGTGGCACATGGCTTTCATCCAGTACCCAGGAGGCTGAGGCGGGAGGATTGCCATGAGTGTGAGGCAAGCCTGGACTGCACAGCTAGACCCTGTCTCAAAAAAAAAAAGTGCAGCAATTTAATTTCAAAACTATGTCTTTAACCCAGGTGCAGTGGCACATGCCTATCACTTCAATTACTTGGATGGCAAGTTCAAGGTCAGCTGGGACGACTTAACTGCTAAGTTAGAACCTGTCTCAAAATTAAGTGCTGGGGTGCAGCTCAATGGTATTGCATTTGCATAGCATGCACCAAACCCTGGGTTCATCGTCCAGGATCAGAAGACAACAAGAAACAAAAACACGACTTTGAAATAACGGAAACGAATGTCTTTGTGTGATCGGGAGCTGACCAGGCTCTAGATCTTAGAGATGAATGCACAGAAGAGGATTACATAAAGACAATGCACATATAGTTGTTGGGGAGTCCAGAATGGCTGGCAGTCTCCTGGAGCTAAGACAAAGACTTCTCTGGATTGCCAGTGTTTACTGGATTTTTGACAATTCTGTGGGGTGCAGGAAGTGGAGGGCACCTCTGAGGAGAAAGCCCTGGAAATGAGCAGGCCTTGAGAAGTAAGACAAAGACATTTGCAGCAGTAGATCTTGCTAATTGGGAGAACTGTCTTATCTCTAAGGTTGGCAGTTTATCGCCCTGGAACTGGAGCAAGCACCAATGTCCTCAGCTGCGGTCGTCTCCTGCCTTCTGAGGCTGTGAATGTGAGTTTTTCCAATGCAGCCAGAGAGCACTGTGGTCAGCATCTTAACCCTCACACAGCCCGGGCCCGCCAATGTGGATTTCTAATCTGCAGACAAAACCAAGTACTCTATTTCATTCCTTCATAAAGCTTTTCTCTTCTCCAAAATAAGTACACTTCTTTTTGGGAAGGGGCGAGTTTAAACTAGGGATTGATTGAGCCCAAGTCCACCTCACAGAACTACATCCCTTTTTAAATTTTTAATTTTTTTCAGTTTTTATCTTTATTAGTACTGTACATGTTTGCAGTACAATAATGTTTCCATTCCTTGTGTGGAGTTGACACAGGTACACAACACCTCTCAGTTCCATTTTCATCCCCTTCCCCAGCATCTCTCCCCACTCCATCTCTTGATCCCCCTTTCATTTGAAAAAGACCTGTCTCCCTACTTTCTATTATCTATCTTTTAATTTGCTCTTTATTTATATTTTTGGTTACTTGTATAAAAGAAACCATGTAATATTTAAGCTCATGTGTCTGATTTATTTCATTTAACTTTATGGTTTCAAGGTTATCCCTCTTTGTGGCATAGTAGTACTCCATTGTGTGTAAATACCACATTTTCTTTATCCAAACATGTGTTGATGGACCTATAAGCTGCTTCAAAACAAGATCTTGCTAAATTGTTAAGTTCCCCAAGCTGAGATTGAACTTGCCATCCTTCTCTCTCAGCCTCGCTCTAAGTATATCTCTCAAATGCTGGCAATATTGATATAACAACAGAAATCTTAGAAATACAAATTTTTTTTACTTAGCACCCTCACTATTACCATTTATCATACTATCTCTAAGCCAATAAAAAAATTCAGTTGAAGTTTAGCATGTATCTGATTGAGACTATGGAAAATTTTTGTTTGCTCATTTGTTTGTTTTCGTTTCTTGACACAGGATCCCACTATGTATCCCAGGCTGGCCTCAAACTCATGACTCTCCTGCCTTTGCCTCCTGAAAAATGAATCAGATATCTCGAAAACAAGAGTGCAAGGGACATGTATTCCAGACACAGGGATGTGCAGCAGGGACTAGGAGGTGAAGCTGAAGGAGGGAAATTCACAAACAGAAGCATGTGGTAAGGCATGGAAGATGCGCAGCCGCGGGTCAGTTAGCCTGGCTGGGTGGGGAGGAGGGAGAGCAACTGGCCTCCACTTCTCACTGAGTTTGAGACATGGGTGACGAGTTATTGTGCGGCAGGCTACTGTATTCACCAGTGGCATTGATACTCGGAGCTGTTACAACTCCAGATCTCAGCCATTCAGCACTGTAAATTTTTATCCTTGCTCACCTCACAGTCTGAAGCTGGGCAGGAAGGAGTGGGGCTGTATTCTACACAGTCATGCAGGGATCCGGCCTGGCAGAGGTTTTTCTGTCTTTAATTCCTAGCTGCCCTGGGCCCCAAGAGGCTGAATTGGGAAGAAAGAATATTTGCTCCCAACTGCCTCACACCAAATGGAATGCTTTGATTCCACTCCTAGTCCACTGCCAGAACCCAGTTACCCCAGCTAACTGCAAGGAGGCCGCGGAATGAGGATGTGCGTGGGGAACAAAGCACATCATCTCTGCGACAGTCACCTACAAAAAACAAAGCAAAGCACAGCTTCATGCAGACAGATGGGGCTCCGATACAGAAGCATTTGATTTCACCATTTTTCTAGGCGGAAGCGCATCCAAAAGCTAGGCAGTCATTTGGACATCCCATGTTTCTCAGCCGTGTTTTCAGCTCTATCTGAAAAGGTCTCACCCTATGAGGAAGACCACGGAATCACCAGTGTTAAGCCTCTCGAATTATTCTGTGGTCACTGAGGTTTTCTGAGAAAGTCAGTTTTTAATCATACACATATATTTCCATTTTTTTTCTTTCAATAAAGTATCACATCAACAAAGATGAGCATTGTTGGGTATCTATCACTTTAACAAACTGCTCAAAAAGTCACTAGCTCAACAGAACAGTAGTAAGTCACTGTGTCCCAGAATGCAGCCAGGGCACAGTGAGAAAAGCTGAGTCTGGGAAGTTGGGGGAAGCTTCTGATCTTGGAGAGGAGTTGTCTTAGTTACTTTCTCTTATTGCTGAGACAAAACACCTGACACCCAAAATGAAGGAAGGAAAGGTCTGCTTAGCTTACAGTTTATGAAGGTTTCAGTCCACAATCAGCTGGCTCAAGGCAGGGTGGCAGGGCACAGGGGCAACACGGACAGAAGACAACAAAAATAACAAAAACAAAAGGGGCGGGGAGGCGGGTAGAGCGAGCTTCTCCTCCTCCCTTATATTGTAAGCAGGCTATCCCTCCCCCCAAAGCAGGTGTCACAAAATTTCTGTGCCCTCCTCTTGCACAGGCTTAGGATGTTTACAAAATGAGGACCCTGATCCCCTGCTGAGTTGCTTCGTTAAACTTCTAAACTTCTCAAGTTGACACACTGTATCAACCATAACAGGAGTCATCTGGAAACTTATTTACACAAGTCTGGGATTTGAAGCTGCTGTCCACTGGGTCCTTCTGCTCCTCTTCACCACGCTGGCTTAACTTTCCACCCAGCAGAGAAACTGCATTCCCAGGGCAAATGTCCTGAGAGAGACAGGAAGCAGCTTCATCCTTTCCACAGCCCGGCCTCAGAAGCTGTGTTACCTCTCTCTGCCACACCCCAGAAAGTCAGTTTGTCACAACCGCCCATCTGATCCAAGGAAAGAGAATCTAGATCCCATCTCTCAGGAGGAGTGTTAGCCACATCACACCATGAGTGGGATGGGATGAATCAATCGTCATGGCCAATTTTGGAAAATGCAATCTGTCACAATGGCCAGCTTGCTTTAGCTCAGAAAAGCAGCGCCAGTTGCAGGACAGCGTGCGTGCTCAACACCGTTCCCTCAGAGCAGGGGGCCGGGGTGGATCACTGTTCTGAAACAACAGATGAAAGGAGTGACTCGCTTGTTACTGCCCTCTTCTTCCTCAGGGTTCCTGCTCTTTGGAGATAATCACCAGGAAGGGATAACTAGCGGTGACTCTGGCATGGCTAGATAATTAAGGCGTCTGGGTTACAGGTTACAGAATTGAAATCACACTAGTTTAAGTAGACAAGAATTCACTGTCTCGTGAATCTGAAGTTTCAGATGGTTTCAGTCTACCTGACTGAGGCCTCCTTCGGGTCCTGCCTTTCTGTTTCTTGCCTGCACTTCCTGCTGCACTGGTTTACTCCCAAGGGAGGCTCTCTCCTTGTGGTGGCGAGGATTGGTCCCCAGCATCTCTACCCAAAGGTCTCCAGTGCATGTGATCTCAGGAGAAAAGCCTTCCCCGATCTACCTCTGGCATCCCAAATAATTCCTGAAGGTCAGTATATCCTATCATTCCTGAAGAATGTACTGAGGTCAGACAGCCACCACCATCCCCAAAAGTCCAGTCCCCGCCCTGGAGAGTGAGGAAGGCGAGGTCTTATGATTAGCAGCTCCATGGACGGTGGGAGGAGCAGAGTGAGCAGTGAGTAGACGGGAAGGAGAAGGTAGGGGGAAGTAGCTGTCAAAACAACAGGCATCACCAAAGCCAGTGTAAGCTTTACATCCCCATCACACTTGGATCCAGAATCTTGGTAGACTGAAAGGAAGAAAAATCAACTGAATCTCATGTAAGGATTGACAGATGGGCAACCTCCAGTGCTCTTCTGTGATTAAGTGGGATAACTAAACTCTTTCCATTTTGTAAGTCTAGAATGTCATATTTCTAAAATGTCTACATCTTCACTGCTGTTTTATCAAACAGTGCAGATTCACCTCCATTTTTAACCTAAACTGAGGTTTACGGGTCTCCTGGGGGAAAGCTAAGTTTAGTGCAAAATCTGTCTTAAATCATGCAGGAAAAAATTAACTGCCTTAGCAAATCCTGTTGGGACATGATTTATGACTCCATGCTTCAGTTTTTTATTACTACGTAACTTTTATTAGTGCTTCCATTAATATTGCCAGTCATGAGCCATAAAATTGACTCTCAGTGTATACACTAACATTTTTTCTGAATCACTAGTTTTTCTGTAAATCATGTAAAGCATTTTTGTAAAAGAAATGACAACTCACTTGATTTTGGTCTTGCACTTGCCTTTTCTGAGAGTAGAACCACGGTTTCTCAGATGGCAGGCACTCAGAGGTCGTCTTGGCCCTCTGTGTCTCTCTGGGCTGTGGGCACTTCACAAATTCAGTGGAGTGCATTAATCTCCTCTGTGACATCACACTGCTGGAAAGCCTACAACCTCACAACAGCCACGGGGGTTCTGAGATAAATTCTAGTTTCCAGCACTTTATCTTGACTTTTTCCCTTTGAGCACCATAGAATTAGCCTAAGTAGGATGAATCCTAATGATATCTCAAGGAAGCCATCTATAGGTCTTATTTCAACAGCCTTGTCTGACCAAGACAAACTATAAAAAAAGAAGGAAGGAAGGAAAAAAAGACAAAAAGAGAAAGGAAAGAAAAATTTAAAAAAGATGAGTTTGTCTGAAGGTTTCCATGTGGAACAATGTTTAAACAGTCTCTGCATAAAGCGTTTGTATCTCTTTTGCCTAAAAATATTATTGAGATGAATTTTATATCTGATGAAAACACTTCCTGTACTTGGTATTGTAAAGCCAAAGGCATTGCCTGGTCATTATTTTTGGGGGCATACTGAGTGAAAACCTATGGAATTCCTGGAGCCGCATAGCTTGTTAATTTGAAATAGTATCACACGGATCCTAAAGGACAAAAAGAGAGTAGCACTTCATCGATGATGTTGAGTTGGAGCGCTCGCACAAACTCTACAAAGCCCTGTACAGCCCATGGAAAGGGGGAGTGGTTCGTGGAGACCAACAGTGGATTATCAAGGCCTAAATAAAGTAGTGCGGTCTACACCTGAGTGGTCCCTGATATGGTTTCAACAGTGCAAAGAATAAAAAGGCAAAGAAGACTTGGTATTGCAGATGCTTTTATCTTGATCATCACCTCAAAAAAACCAACCTCAGTCTGCCTTCATGTGGGAAGAATCCCAGTTTACATTTATTGTATTACCACATTTGTAAAAATTGTGCTTTTTTTGTGATACTAGAGGTTGAACCCAGGGATGTTCTACCACTGAACTACAACCCTCCCCCTTTTAAATTCTGAGACAGAGTCTCTCTAAGTTGCCCAGACTGGCCTCAAATTTGCAATCCTCCTACCTCAGCCTCCTAGAGTTCTGGGATTACAAGTATGCATCACCACACCTGGCTACTGTAAGATTAGTTAAATTCATGAGCTTTCTAGTGTGATGACATGCTATCTTGATGATAGTGTGGTAACATAGGATACAGAAGAACAACTAGGACTGGCTTAAATGTAGTAGAGACACCCATGACCAACAGAGCCTGACTGACAAATCCAGTAAGAATCCTGGAGCCCACCCAAAAGTGACAGTTTTAGGAATTCCCCGGAGGAACCAAAGCAACTAAAAATAGACTGCTGCCATTACCTACCCTGGAGCTAAGCATGAAGCACAGTGCCTGTCTGGGCTGTTTGGATCGGAAGGACGTGTTCCACATCTGGAACTCTGGCTAGCTCCTTCCCATTAGGACTAACTAGAGGAAGGCCGTATTTGAATGGGGGCCTTCACAAAGCAGGCTGTATCTGAACTGCCATCAGAGAGGGATGGGTCACTTGCGATCTGTAGTGCAATGTGGTTTCGGAAGTATCTGTGCCTCACACATCCACAAACCAAGGTAATGGCAAAAGCCTACGAGTGCTGCCTTGTAGTGATAGTAGGATTTCAGGCCAGAAAATTTTCAGATGGGGTCAATTAAAAGTTAGTTATTCTCTTACTCTTTGGGGGGATTAATTAAACCTGGCACTTTGACAGAAAGACATAATCTGATCTCAAAATCTGTAATACTTAAGATGTCTCTGGTGACGTCAGGGGACTCTAGTGCAGAAGTCATTGCCAGGAAGAGCGAGCTGGGTAACAGTGGAAATGGGTCACACAGGACCATGTGAATGGAGGGTTCCAGGGAGGTTCTTGTGTTCATGAGTAGGTAGCCTTGTTTTCGCTAGGACCAATTTTGGAACCATCTGAGTTTGCCTGCTATCGAGACCTCGGTAGTAGTGTCTAAAGGACAGCTCTCCATGGACCAACACAAAGCTGCCTGGTGTACACTGAGCTGGTACACAACTGCCCTTCCTCCCCAGTCTGGAAGGCACACTGTTGGCACCGCCGCCGTGAGATGTCTCCAAGAAGACGAAATCAATGAGGCGACTGATGTGTCTGCATGTAGTAAGAGAAAATTTTAGATAGCTGGGAGAGAACTTGGTAATGAATTTCTGGTAAGTCCATAGAAAAATTAAATAAACAGACTATAATTTTTAATTTCAGGAAAACAGAATGCAGGGTAACAATTTTAGTATCCTGCAAAGCTCAGCTGTGAGTAGTAGTTTCAATGTCATCCTAACTACTGAGTGCTGGTTCAATCATTATTATGACACAGTCATATCCAAGAAATGGTGGTAAGAAGCCTAAATTCTCTTACATTGGACTACACCTGCTCATACCCAAACCTCCCCCAAATCAAGAAGAGGCAAAGTAGCTGTGTTAATTAGAGATGTGGAGGTAAACGTGTAAATTAACAATCAAATTTAAAGTGGTTGCTTCTGAGGAATAGGACATAGCTCCACAGCCAGGTGAAGCTGTCTGCATCTTGTGTCTTGTGATCAGCAAGCTTGAAATGCACAGTCTCCTTACCATTCGTTTTCCAGACTGAACAGTAAGAAAGGCAGTACTCAAGGGAAGGGATGCTGAAAGAAAATGGAGGAGGTAAAGTTTCCAGCATCCTGGTGCACATGCAATAAATAAGTCATGCAGTGGCCTCTGACATGAGGAAGAGTTGAGCTGCTAACCAAGCAGCAGGATGCCAAGGATGCTAAACAAGAAGCAGAACGTAGAGAGTAGAATCATTAGACACAAAGAGATCCATCTCTACTCCTTTCCATTTCCACTCACCAAAATAAAATTTGGTCCCGCAGATTCAATCAGCTCCAGCTGGAGAGTTCCAGTTGTCTTTGAGCATAATTGTTCATTGTATTACCAACCTGCCAACCCTATTCTTTTCTGGTCCCCTATTTTTCATGTTTCATAATGATATCTCAGGAGACCATCAGATTATTTACTGAAGTCCAGATCCTTATTTCAACAGCCAGGGACCAAGATGAACTATCAAGGAGAAAGAGGAGATGGGAAGGAAGGAAGGAGAAAAGGAAGGGAAAAAGAACAGCAGAACAGAAAAGAAAGAGAGGGGTTTTCCTTGGAACTCTTCCTCTGTGGAACATTAAGCTTGTAATCTATATTTTCAACACCCTCTTTGTTTGTACTTACAAAAATGCTGAGCTCCTCCTGACTTTGATCATCTGATCCTTGTCCCTTTTCCAGGACCCATCAAAGCCTATTCCAAGTTTCCACTAATCCCACCCCCAGGTCCTGTTAGCATCCTCGACTGTAACTGTGGGCGGGATAATATTTTGAGATGTAACCCAAGATTTCATCTCTAAATCTCTTTATCCTTTATTCATTTAGTCGATGCATTCATTGCCTCAGGGAAAGGATTTTACAGTAGAACAGCGAAGACAATGATTTTTAAATTTCTAAACCATGTGCCTTTGGACCTGAACAAAGCCCAAGGCCCAGGGGAACTCAAGTCATAAAATTGTATGGGGGATAAAGTGTTCTCAGCAGTGCCGTCTGTTCCCCTGAGCCTCTCACACTCCTGCTTCTCTTCATCGCCAGCCCTGGTCTGCTGAGCATGTGAATTTGTTCAGATTGCAGGAGGCAGGGGAGAAACACCTGCCGTGCTGGAAAATCCAAGCACAGGAGAGACCACGGGCAGGTCTGAGAACAAGACTGGGCTTTAGGAGCACAGAATGAGCAAAAGTGTGAAAGAAGGACAACGAGGGGCTGAGACAAACTCACCCGTCCCAGTTCCCTGGCATCTTGAGGAATGGCAAGATGATCTGTGGACCTGAGAGAAGCACAGAAGTATGAAAGTAGTGTGAAAATGGGCTTAAAGTCACTCACAGGAGGAAACCTTTTTTTTTTTTTTTAAGAGAAGGTCTCACTATGTAGCCTAGGCTGGCCTCAGACTCATGACAATCCCCCTGTCTCAGCCTTCCAAGTGCGCAATGACAATCAGCTGCCCTACATTCCTTCTTCAAGTGGACACTGGCCCTTCATCTGGGTTCCCTCATTAGGCAGTTGGGGTGTCAGCTGAAATCTGTAATTGCCTCACCCACAGTTAAGCTTCTCTCAGGGAAGTGGCCCTTCGCTCCCACCTCCACTCATCCTGGCCCCTGAGCTGCAGGATTGGAGGAATCCTCAGCCACAGCCTCGGTTCAGGGAGCTTCCTGCTCTGCCCAGTCCTGCTGTCTTCCTTTCCTTCTGGGTGCAGCTCTTGTGAAGCCCCTAACGAATTTTCTAACTCACTTTTCTACAGCCTCCTATTTTTAGGGCATCTGTTCTAAGACATCTGCACACCCAAGTTGAAGCGTGAGAATTCCTAATCCTTCTCAGAGGCAGAGAGAAATTATACCTTTTTCTTTATCCACTTTTGGCTTCAGCTCTCTTAATAACCAATAAAATTGGTTATTACCAATTTTAATTCCGCTTTTTCCTTTATGATAATGACTAGGAAAGGGAGGCAAAGTCGAAATGAATGGACCATTTTAGCCTTTTCTGGACTGTTCATTACCATCCTTGTTTAAACGTTGAATTGATGTCACCTTGGCCGCCTTCTGTCTGAGTAAATTACAAAGAATGCTTTGCTTAGCCTTTAGCGTTTTTCAAAATCTCATTCTAGTCTGAGGTCTTGGCTTTTCTTTCTCAGCATTCTAAACTTCAATAATTTTGTATCTCAAGATGCACGATGACCTTAGTGTCAGGAGCCGACCTGTGGAGAGCTCTTTTCAGGTAAGTGGTCTGGGGTCTCACTTTACAACGCAGGGGTAACCTGCACCGTTAGTTTTATTTGCAGATTTGGAAACCTCTGCAAAAAGAAATATAAAAAGACTCATTTAATGTCCTGTCACACTGGGAATAACCTAAATAATTCATTGAGTGTATACGTTAAATGATACCATGTCTGACACAAAGGAAAACCATATAACCCCTAAAAGTTTTGTGCATAACGTATGGCTACTGGCATGAAAAATATTATTGTAATTAAACAAATAAGTTGTTGAAAAATATTGCCAGGCAAACAGTTTTGTTTTTATTTTTAAAAGAACATATATTGTTATATATAGATACAGACATATTTTGAAAGTGTCAGGAATATTTCATAAATGTGGAGAGTAGAATTGCAGAAGTTGGGATGTTCAGAAGAAAAGAATTTACCTCTGTTTAATATTCAGGTATTCCTTGAATTTTTACATAGTAATTAGCCATTAGTTTTATAAATTAAAGACACTGTAGTGAAAGAGCATAGTGTATGCTATTGTGTTCTTTTTGGTTTCAAAGTGGACTGTCGGAAAACACTAGCCTGGAAGACAGAAAATACGAGTTCCCTTGTCTGTCCGGTCTAATGGTTAATACCAACTTAGATGCACAAATGTGTTACAAAACAGTTTTTATTGTTCTCCAAATTGTCTCAGTAATTTAAAAATATTTATAAATTTAATTTCCTTTCTTTTTTTTTTTTTTTGTACCAGGAATTGAACTCAGGGCCTTTCACTTGCCAAGCAGGCGTTTATGCTGCTAAGCTATATCCCTGGCCCAAAAATATTTTAAGTTTAAAAAGAATATGCACAACACATAAGATAATTGTGTAGCACAACGAAATGCAAAACCTTCAAAACCTTTGCTAATCACTGTACCTGCATTTGCCCATGAGTTTTTCCCTCTCCCATCCCTGTACCATGAGCCTGGGTTTGGCATTTGCAAGGCACTGCTTCTTTGTTTTTGAGCTTACAGAGATGTGTTGTACTGTAGGAGTCTTCTGAGAACTGCTAGCCCACTCTGTTATGTTCCTAAGATCCTTCTGTGTACACAGCTATAAATTATTGTCACTGCTGTATATGATTGCGTTGAATAAACAGAATACATCAAATTCATTCACTTCCTGCCAATGAATTTGGAGAGAGTTCCAGTCATTTTTGTTATTACAAAAGATGGTGCTATAAGCATTCTGATCCATATGCAAGTTTCTCTGGGATGTGTATCTAACAATGGAATATTAGGTCATAGTTTATACCATTGTGTAACATTACAGGAACTACCAAATTGGATTGGAGAGTGATTATATAAATTTGTACATGGGGTTGAGGGTGTAGCTCAGTGATAATATTTGTCTAGCATGCATGAGGCCTTGGGTTCAACACCCAGCATCACAAAAAGAAAAACTTTATACATGCATCATAACATGTGAGAGTTCCCTTTTGCCCCCGTGAGAAATCGCAAGGGCCTAGGTTCTCACATGTGGCATTTGTAGATTTTTCTTTTTTTTAGACAGAGGATAGAATGCAGCAGTGCTCTACTGAGCCACATCCTCAGCCTTTTAAAATTTATTTTTAAATTTTGAGACACTGTCTTGCTAAATTACCCAGGCTGGCCTGAAATTGCAACTCTCCTGCCTCACCCTTCCAAGTAGCTGGGATTACAGGTGTGTGCCACCATGCCTGGTTTTCTTAGGTTTTTTGTTTTTTTTTTTTAATCTAAGAAATAGAAAACAGTATCGCAACATGTTATTAATTTGTATTTCATTGGTTACTAAGTACTTTGCACACTTATTTATATAAGATCTGGCCACCCATGGTTTTTCTTCCATACCAGAACTGCTCGCAGGTGTATGCCCAGTGCTTCTTAGCACTCCATAAATGTTGATAAATGAATGAACCTTATGCAGCAAAGCAGGCTTAGGAAATGGACTTGTTAATTTTAGAAAGATCCTAACCACAGGGAACCAAAAGCCCTACTTTCTTCTCAATGTAGTTTAGGGAGTTTCATTATACAGTTTGCATAATATAAGTGATAACTGACTTATAATTGATTTTTTCCATTGATTTCTCAAACAGTCATATGATTAAGATGATTTTATATAAAATATTAATTATTGCTGGTGAAGTTGCACTTCGGTTCTATTATTTGGTTTAATGGTAATAAAGAGTTCTACATTTTTTATTATTTTTCGTTTTTTTTGGGGGGGGTACCGGGAATCAAACTCAGGACCTCACGCTTACCAGGCAGGCATTGTGCCATTGAGCTATATCCCCAGTCTAATTTTGGGTTTCTTGGTGCTGGAGATTGAACCCAGGGCCTTGCACACGCTAGACAAATATTTTACTGCTGAACTACAGCTCCTTCCCCTAAGTTTTGTTCTAGTGGCTGAACAACGAAACATCGCTGCTGTTTTCCTAATGGCATTTTTCAGGAAACAAAGCGAAACAAGATATTCCTGCCCTGGTAGCGTCTTTGCTCCTGTCTCTGCCTTGTGTTAGCCAGACTACATCACAGTTCAGGGAGCTCCCTGCACAACACTACTTCCTCCCCATTTCACCTCTACATTTTGTTCTAGACCCACCCTCACAGTAAACCTTCGCTCTCCTAACTCGGCATTTGATTTTAGGGGATCCAACTGACTTCGTGGCAAAGGCTTGAGTGACTACACTAGTTGGTAGCATCTGTTTTTAGTGACAAGTGTATAAACACGTACGTACAAGTATGTATACCTGCAGGTACATGGCTAAAACTCATTACAGAGAAAAACTATTAGGACATTTTTCAAGTGATCTCTGGGTTGTGAGGCTGTTGATTGGATTTAGGAGAGTAGGAAAGTGTTCCAATTGCTTTTGTTCTTCATTTATTTGGGGCAGTATTCAATGTAGAAACTCTTATGACATCCTAGGTTTATGATACTAATATTAATGGCTATGATTTATTGAGTACCATATGCCAGGAAATGTGCTAAGCATCTTACAAACATTATCTCATTTAGTTCTAGAGGCTGACGTCTAAATATTAATTCATGAATTAGTTAATTGGCCTTAAGTGTTTCAGCATAAGCCAGGAAGTGCATTAGCCCTGAATTTGGAAATTGCTATCCTAGCCATATAATGAATGTATTCATTCAAATGTTAATGTATAAAGTTGATGTTGGAAACAGAAATGTTTATGGTGTTTATTAGCTTAGGCCAGTAAAGTATATATCAAAGGAGTTATAGGAACTTTCCAACTACATGGTATGTTGCGAAAAATGCTCTTTTCTTTATAAGAAAATGCATTTTAAAACTTGGCTTTGATAATTACAATATGGCAAATCTGTGTTTGATTCATACTATTTCAGTCCATGTATTTTTTAAAAAATCTGATCTACTGCTTCACACAGTGACATACAGAAAGCATTATTCTTCTATCACGGAGTATCAAGGACTGGAAAAGTTGACTGCAAGTAGCGCCAACACTATCAGATCCAATATTAGTGAATTTTAAATCGACTAAGTGAAACTTGGCTTATTTAGGGGTTTTTTTCTGGTAACAATTTCTCATTTCAGGCAAACACTGTGCTTCGGTGGTTTTTCTCAGTCTCATGACAGGTCTGCTGAAACATTCCCTGCTACAAAGGCTAATGGTTCACTGCACCCAGGGGCTTGCCATCCAGCCTCTGTACCACCACGGAGGTCCCTAACTGTCTCAAAACCATGTGGGCCTGGAAATAATTAGTTCTTTCCCCTCCTTTCTTTCTCCCCCCTTTCTTCTCCTTCTTTGTGGTACTGGACATTGTTCCTAAGGCCTTCACACTGAGCTACATTCCTTTTTTATTTTTTATTTTGAGACAGGGTGTTGTTAACTCAGTAAGTCGCCCAGGCTGGGCTCAAATTTGACTCTTGCCTCAGCCCCAAGTGCCAGGGTTACAGGTGCACACCACCCCTCACTGGCTGGAAATTCTTTCTGGGGGAGCTTTTAAATTACAAATTGAGTTTCTTTCCTAGTTAAAGGAATATGCATATTACCTTTTTCATGTGGTTGTCTGGTATTTTGAGGTTTTCTGCCTATTTTTAAGGGAAAGATCATTAAAAATGATATAAAATAATTACAGAATAAAGATTTTACTAGCAATTTAGGAGGAAATTCATAGAATGCAAGACCTTTTGTATTTAGGATTTGGCTATTGACTTGTTAATCATAAATCTAACCTATTGTGCCCTTTTTTCCCCTGTATGCCACCCTAAATTTCTGATGTTTTTAAACTCCATACCTACCCAAAGCCCAAGAACCAAGCAAGTAAGAAATCATACTAGAGTCAAGAAAATAAAACCTTCATCTATCATTAAAATAATGCTTTATATATATGTTTGCTTTCTTCATGTGTGTACTGGGGGTTGAACCAGGGCCTTGTGCATGCTAAGCACACACTCTACACTCCAGACTGCTATTTTTTACAGCTTTTACTCAGGATCCAATAAAGAAAATAAAAATTAAGAATTTCAAATGGGAGATTTGATACAACAAATGAATTACACAGATGGTGGAAATTGAAGAAACACAAAAGGGGATTGTGAAATCACTTGTAGATTTCACAATCAGCAAAATGTCTCAGTCCAATCCAGAAACGGAGAAAAAAAAGCAAGATATCATGTTAGGAAAACTAGGGTGCAGCATGGCACGGAGGTGCATGCCTGAGGCCCAGCACTCTGGGAGGTTGAAGCAGGAGGACCCCAAGTGGAGCCCAGCCTGGAAAATTAGTGAGTCCCTGTCTCAAAAAATAAAAAGGGCTGGGGATGGGCTAGGGGTTTAGCTCAGCGGCATAAGTGCCTGCCTGGGAGGCGCAAGGCCATGAGTTCAATCATGGTACCAAAAAATAAAAAAAAATAAAAAAGGGCTGGGAAGGTATGAAGGTCCTAGGTTCAATCCCCAGTACAAAACAAAAGACCAGGAGAGACCAGCCTTCTGAGGGTCTCATGACACTTGGGAGTGCTTAAACATGCTGGATGCCTCTGGAGAAGACTCTTCTAGAAGTCACTGTTAGGTTCATGAACATGAAATAATATATTACAGAATTCACAGCAAAAAATACAAACAAGGAATAATCCAGTTGTAAAGTTTTAAATTAAAAGCAAACACTCATGGTGACTTGTATCTGACACAGCAAGTTTAGCACTGGGCCTACTGCCTTTGCCACATGGATACTTCCATTCAGTTTGGAGGTGATACTGAAAATATATATAGGATAATCATGCCTTCCAGTGATGATATGCATTTAAGAAATGCAGTACCCATTTACAAACCTGCTATTCAGGAATACTTTCTTTTACATCTTTAGGTCATTTGGAATCTAAGAATTTTAGAGTGTTGTCTTTATTTAACAGAGTGGATAGCTTCATGCCTGAGGCAGTCATACTTAAATTGCAGTAAATCAAATTAACTGCACTTAGAATGCTCCTGAGTAGTTAATTGAAAAGAGCAGAAAATCTTTATTTATTTTGTCAACATCAGAAATAGAGAGAAGAATCTCCATTAAAGGGACTTTCATTTGGGAATAAGATTGCAACCTGGAACACACATGCACGGGCCTGAGAAGCCTCTATGTCCAGAAAACAAAGAAAAAGTTGGGATTTTCATTAGGACAGAAGAAAGCTCCTGTTGTTTTGGAGCTGTGAATGGTGAATGGCAAGTTACTGTATGGAGCTGGTCTTGAGGTCATAGCCAGCAGTCTCATGGCCAGTTGCTAAGAAGAAAAGAATATAGTCTGGAGGTCCAGAGGGGGTCTCACAGAGCAGGCCCCGTGACAACCGTAACCTGAACGTTCTTCTTCCTCAAAATTGGCTTCTTAGCACTATTTTAA
This sequence comes from Cuniculus paca, assembly GCA_004365215.1. Lineage (NCBI taxonomy): Eukaryota > Metazoa > Chordata > Mammalia > Rodentia > Cuniculidae > Cuniculus > Cuniculus paca. The sequence continues at coordinate 21,131 of RJWT010004789.1, forward strand.
ATGGGTGCAACACAGCTTTCATTTGCTCAATTTCCACACCTTTATGGTAAATGAAATTTCAGATTGTGTTTGCTATGATAGCTAATGTTGGGGATGGTTCTAAGGAATGCATGGTGAGGTGATTTTATTTCATTGTGAGAACAGCAGTCTTCTTACAACAAACAGGTGTTACCACGTCAGTGTCACCAGCTGATCTAATCTTATGGGACCACACGGGAAGCTAAGTAAGTTTACCTCTGAGGTAGAAAGCAGAATAGTGGCTAACAGAGGATAGGATGGGCAGGGGACAAGAGGCTGGTGATAGGATATAAAGATATGGTAAATAGGAGAAAAAGTTCCAGCATTCCATAGCACAATGGAGTGACTACAGTTACTAACAAGCTATTGTACATTTCAAAACAGCTAGGATCAATGTGAGAGGATGGATATGCTAATTACTGATTTGATAATTACACACTTATACAGGCACTGAAATAACACTGGATCCATAAATATGTATGATTATTTTAGGTTAGTTAAGAATTTAAAAAATGTTTTAAACTGTTGTTTCTAGATAATGGTCCAAGAAACACATTGGGGTGCTATTCACTGCCTAGGATGCAATGTTTGGAACTAGAAGTTTCAGATTCCTGGTGTCAGTTGTCCCGTATGATTCCACTGGCTCCACTGCTCCTTGTCTTTCCTCACCGCCCCTGCACCTGTTCCCCTGGGACTGGGCCTGCTACAGCCAGACACAGGGTCAGCCTCCACTCTGAGCAGGGCCAACCTCCTTCCCCAGAGCCAAAGTTTTGGGTTCAGCACCACAGAACGCTTCCCTGTCTTACTCCATTCCAGCAGTTGGGAAGCACACAGAGCTTGGCACAAGGTGAGAGGGTGAGGCTGCAGCGGTGGCACTGCCAACACAGTGAGAGCGGGCGGGTCGCAGCAACACGCCACGAGGCCAACAGGAGCTGTAATTCTTGGCTAGTTCAAACAGCGTTGTAGAGAAAAGTGAACAGTTGGCGTTTGGAAAAGAATCATATACTATGTAACTCACCCAGTTATAATCTCACAATTGTTTGATTCTATTTCAACACTCAAACAAATGCAGTTATTTTGGATGTTTAATTTTTATACTCAAAATGTATGCATATTGATGTTAGTCTTTGGCTGGTTTAAAACTTTCCTTTGAGGACAATATGTCCATGAGCTAGTTAGGCAGTTTGTTTCCATACACTTATCTTTTCATATTTCCACCCTTACATGATGATGTCACTGTAGAAAAACTCTAGGGTAAGTTTCAAAGAATGATACCCCAAACCATACTACAAAACTGGCATGATAAAGAAATCACCACAGCTTAATGGGCCCAGGATCTCCTTTTGGGGTGATGAAAATGTTTTGGAACTAGATAGAAACTGGCTGTACAACATTGTGGGTGTAATGAATGCTAATGAACTGTATTTTAAAATAGTTTCAGGTTATATGAATCTCAGTAAAAGAATTTTTTTAAATGGTGAGAAAAAACCCCACTACTCTAAGTTCCTGACTTACGATCATTTAAGTGGCAAAGTTTCAGAGGTGTTCTGTATCACTTTGTTGGACCTAGGAACAAATTCAACTTGAAGAATGTTCTCCCGGGACGCAACTCATTCCTCAATTAGGGACTTACTGTACCGATTTTGTCTCTGCCACCACTGAGCATTAAAATCTCAGAACCCAACCTTACTGCAGCCACTAACACCAGCCCCAACACTGTTTCTGTATCAGGAACATGACCTTACAACCACAATGTCCTCTGAAAGCCAGATACACATGCCTTAACTCATGCCAGCATATGGGAAACGGCACAGGTCTGTGTCATGTTGCCAGTGCAGATGTTTTTAACTGAAAAACGAAGTCATGGTCTGCATTGCAGAAGCAAAGGAGACACGAAGCCAGACTCACAGACGTTCACTAAAACAGAGTCCATTCAAAAGACTGTGGGCCTCCACAAAGAAAGTACTCAGTACATCTTCCTAGCTGCTGGTGGATGCTGAGATTTTAAGATACAAGAGAGGCTAGAAGAGCACTTGCCTAGCATGAGAGGCCCTGGGTTCAATCCCTCTCACTGAAGGAAGAAAAAAAAAAATCAAGAACTAAGCAAACTAGTAGTAGTCTTTTTTCAGAGAAAAAAAAATCCTTTACAAGTATTATTTTTTAAGTGTATTAACTATAAAATTTATTGGGCATAGTGGTACATGCCTGTAATGCCAGCATTCTGGAAGGCTGAGGGTCACAAGCTCAAGCCCAGCTGGTGTAACTTAAGTGACTTAGCAAGACCCTATCCCAAAATAAAATATGAAAAGGGCTGGGGAGGGATGGGGATCTAGCTCAGTGGCCTAAGCGCCTGCCTGGCAAACGCGAGGCCCCGAGTTCAATCCCTGGTGCCGCAAAAAAAAAAAAAGGGCTGGGGATGTAGCTTAGTGCAATTCCTAGTACTGCAAAAATACTAATCATTTAATTATTGGGGTCAGAAATTACTCATAAATGATGAAAAGCAAAACCAGGTTTGCAAGCCACCTAACAGCCTATCTGTCCTTTGACGCTTCACAGTATGTACAATTGAGATTGGTTGATTGACTTGGTTTCCTCCCTAATTAGGTTTTTATAGAACCACAGTGGGACAGTAATGCTAATTGTTCTTTCTCCCTCTGGAGTTCTGCTCAGGAACTTACTGGCTTCAATAATAAAGGGAAGTTGTGGTGTCCATATCCTATCAAGGGGGATCAGGACAGGATGCATATTTGACTAGCAGAAGTTTAGTTAGGACCTTCAACTGGTGTAAACAGAGAATAGTGCTGGTCCAATTAAAGCTTTTCCTACAACTACTTGTACTGTAAAACTTACTCGAATTTCAAAATTATTTATAAGGTTTCAAACTCACACAACAATCTCCATTTATGCAGTAAGTTGGTCTTCTGTGGGATGTTTGGATAATGAAAAGCTAGGATAATCCATACAAATCCTACCTCTTCTTCCATACACTTATGGAAGAAGAAATTTAAATTCCAAGCAATTCCTCTATTGAAAAATAAGATTTAGTGCAAGCCACCAGCTACAAATTTTTGTAATTTGAGTTACAAATAATTCTACTGAAAATCCTAAGACTTACTACAAGTTTTTGAATGTTTACAGAATATTGAGCCTTATGGATATGAGACTCCTATTTTAAAGACCATGATTTTTAAAAATCTAAATTGACTCAGTTTATTTCCCGAATTACAATTGATCCATGTTTTCAGTTTATTGCCATACAGAAGACATTTTACAAAATAATAAGGTAGATGTCCACTTCAATCTTTATATAAACACTTCACAGTTCAAGAGAGTGATCATTATTAGGTATGGAGACATCAAAGGCCAGTTAGCATTTTAAGTATAGGGCAGACGATTTTTGCTATTTCCTTTTTTTATTTTTATTTTTTTATTTTTGCTATTTCTTGCTAAACAATGTTGGCACACTCATTAACTGCCCAGGTTACAAAAGTCAGCACCCACTTCTTGACCTTCAACATATTTTTCTCTCTACCCTGCTTAACATTAATGCTGGTAGACAAAAGAGTGCATACAAGAATCTTAAAAACCTTTTGGGTAGCTCAGTGATTCAAAATCAACTAGAGAAAAGCTCTCCCAGCATTATTTTTGTCCGTTACCATAACAACAAAGTAAAAAGATGTTAACCTTAAAAAGCCAAAAGAAAACAATTTCACTTTTCCTTAGAAAACATTATTTCCTAGCTCTTAACTATACAGAGAAAAAAAACTAATTTTCTTGGGGTAGGAAAGAGTATTTCATAAGTAAAAACATCAAGTTTAGTTGTACAAATGTCTCATTTAGGAAAGAGTATTTTAATTCAAAGGACTCTAAAATATTTCATTCCTATAAGAAAAGTTTAAAGCTAAAAAACTGTAATACACTGAACTAATATAAGTCAAACATTAACATATTTTACTGTTTTCCACAAAATCCATGCGAGGGAACAGTAGTAGGTGAGTGAAGATGTAAATCTTTTTCAGCAGTCAGATTAAATACAAAGTCCTGAGCCACTGCGGGTCTCTGAGTCTCATGATTCTCTTCTCTTATATGAGGGCCAGGACTAACATCCCTTCCAAATCGACAGATCACATACATTTTTTTTCTGACAGATATAAGAATTCTACTTTGTGGTATATGATTTAACTTAAAAAAAACAAAAAACAAACCTGTACCTATTTAAGAGGTACAGTGTGATAATTGGATACACGGATAAAATGTGTAGCTTCAGTGAATTTCCCTACCACCTTCAAAGATGAGGAGTAAAGTTCACAGCCTCCTGAACTTGCCCGTGGATGGTGTGATCAGCGGGAACAGTCTGGATTCTGGCTCCACCTCTGTGAGTCTCTGGGTCACATTGTACCACTTGCTCTTTCACGTTTTGTTTTGAAGATCAATAAAGTTATACTAATATCAATGTATTTGTAAATTACACACTATACAAAATGCAGAAGATTGTTGTAATAAAGACAAGCTGAGTTTTCCCTGATAACAGAATTTGGATACTTTATGTTCTTTCTTGCCTCTTAAACTAAAAACAAGGTGATCCTTTGGTACCAAACAATTCTACAGTATTTTGTTCTCTTGCTTCTAATGATGTGTCTAACTGCACCAAGTCTGAGAATCAGTTTATGTCTTAAGAGTCTAGAAATCTGACCTTTAAATAAGTGGAAACCAAAACCTAAAGATCTCTCTGTTACTTCAGAGCTATTCACTTCAAAAGAGCAATTCTAATTAGGCAAAAATCAAACTCACGCTGGAAACGTTTTAAAAATTGAAATCCCTAGGCCCCAGTCCTAGAGGTTCAGATTATGTCTGGAGTGGGACCCAGAAAACCCTACTGTTTTTAAAAGCTCCCCTAGGTAATCTCAACAATTGATTAATTCAATTCTGGAGATGTGACACTTTGCCCTAAATTTATTCTCCATAATTTTAGTACCTGCTAGACTGTTCTTGCATTAATCACAACCATACCTGGAACAGACTGCCATGATCTTGCCTTAGCTCCACAGGAAGCTAGTCATCAACATCTATTTCAATCAAATTATAAAATGATCGACTGAATTCAGAGCTAAGACAATGTACGCAGATGCTGAAACGAGGCTGATTCTACACCTACAACTGCATTATGCTCAACTTGTAGTTGGTCACTGATTAACATGAACAGCATTTTATCAGTACTAAATAAAAGATGGCAGACCTCCAAATAATAGAAAGATAGCTAACCAGCTAGTATTATTTAGAAAATGTTTCTAGTAGACATAAGTGAAACATATATTTTTAACAAAGTACCCACTTCTTATATAAAACCAAAGACTTCTGTGATTCTGAAGTTTACCATAAAGAACAAAGTTGACTAAACTATAGTTGTTGTTTAAAAAATATGTTCAATTAACTGTGAAAATATACATGTAAAATAGATGTACCCTTATCTTTCAGGAGGGTTAAGAGGCACAAATAAAACTCAGTTTCCATTTATTCTACCCAAAGAGTTAACTGTGAAAATGACACATGAAGTATTTGGTATAGTATAGTTCTGAACAGCATCTCTTCCAAATCTAACATCAGAGCCGCACTTGGACTTTCCAGGTGTCCCAAGTGCATCAGGCACTGCGGAATGTTGTCATGTCCTTTGGCTCTCTGCTGGGGACACACCAGTCATCAGCCTCATGATTGGTATTGTAATGCTTCCAGGCAGCTTTGTTATACACTGGGAGTCTCTCGATTGATTCTGTTGACAGAGCCTGGAAAAAAAAAGCAGGACCTCTAAGTCTGGCATATCTAGGAACTCATTTTTTGAGAAAATATTCAATGTGAAGAGATCACTATAAATTAAATGTCTTGATCTCTTGTTAATGACAACACTACAAACATTTTTAAGGTGTACATATTTCAAACATGTTATTTACTAAATTATGGCATTAACTGATGTGCGTGTTGACTAAATTTGTTGTCTGCAGTAATTTCCACCTGGAAGGTGCTGGATTGACATTTTACACGGTTATAGTACATGCCTCTTAGAAAGCATGAGCCAGACCAGACGTTACGTACTTGAAAAAGTCAGCTAAGTATAAAAGCATAAAAAAATGAACATATGAACCTTAATATATGTGTACAGATTTAATGGTATCTCCTTTAATTACTTACTGGTAAAAATAATTTTTTTCAGTATAGTGACTGTACTTTTAAAAACTCATTGTAATATCACTAACAGCCATGTGGGATGGTGCATGCCTGTGAAGCCTAGCTAGCTACTTGGGAGGATGAAGGAGAAGAGAAGACTGCAAGTCTGAGATCAGCCTGGGCGACTTAGCAAGACCCAGTCTCAAAACACAGAAAAAGGGCTAACGATGTAGCTCAGTGTGATGGTCCTGTGTTCAGCCACCAGTACTGAAAAATTAATTAAGTCAGTAAATATAAAACTATGTCTAAGGCATCTTGGCTTTTGCATAACAATTTTTGGCTCTGAGTTTGATCCCGTGTTTTCTTCTGCCATTAGAGCCGTCAATTTTAGTCACATCTGATTTCTGTATTACGAATAATTTTATGCTTCCATTATATCACTACCATTAATACAGTGTTTTATTTCTGCTTTCTGTAAATCACTGGAAACTGGGATAATGACTACATTCCTGAGTTGGGGGTGTGGCTCTATGGCAGAGCACCTGCCTAGCACATGCAAGACCTTGGATTCAACCCTTAGTATTGCAAAAAAAAAAAAAAAAAAGGAAGGAAAAGAAAGAGAAAGAGAGGTAAGAAAAAGAAAAAAAGGAATGAATTACATTCCTTACTATCTTCTTAAAAGTCAGAACTTTTCAGTATTTCAACCTCAGACCACTGGGATTCCCTGAGATGCGGAAAACATTAAACTAGAAATTTCAGTCTGATAATGCAAAGTAAGATCTTTGATGTTGCCTGGCATGGTGGCTCACGCCTGTAATCCCAGCACTCGGGAGGCTGAGATAGGTGGATCGTTGTGAGTTCGAGACCAGCCTGGGCTACAAAGTGAGCTCAAAGCCAGCCTATACGGCATAGTGAAACCCTGTCTCAAAAACAGGGCTGGGGATCTAGCTCAGTGGTCTAAGCGCCTGCTCGGCAAGCGCAAGGTCATGAGTTCAATCCCCGGTCCGCAAAAAAAAAAAAAAAAAAAAAAAAAAAGATCTTTGATGTTGATGGTTTGATGATTTTTAATATTTATTGCCTTTTATTTTTCTCCAAAATAGAACTAAAAATCTTTCCACTATGTGTTCTCTTTATATACTGTCGAATTTCTTGATCTATAGGCTGTATAAAAATGCCATATTTGCTGATAAAAATATTGCACTGATGTTGTCATTTTTAAGTTCCTCATAACTTACATGGTTAAGGAAAAACAGAACTATTATCTACAAAGAACTTACCCTTTTCAGATAAACATTTTTTTCTCAAATTCTCCAGCATTTCCTATAAAATTGGTGCCATCTAGTGATCAGAACAAGCAACTAGCATCACTAAATAGGCACCAGTAGTCCATGGCTTACCCAGGACTTTTCTATGCCTGCACTACTGAGCCTCCGTAAGTGCATTGAACACTGCAGGTCAGTAGGCTAAGTGCTTCAGCTCCCACCAGGGAAGCTATAAACCTACTAAGTCACCTGTGTGTGTTCCCAAATCTGTTTATGCAACGACATCTGTCACTGTAACATTTCATCAACTAAGCCGGGCGTGGTGGCTCACGCCTATAATCCCAGCACTCAGGAGGCTGAGACAGGTGGATCGTTGTGAGTTCAAGACCAGCCTGGGCTACAAAGTGAGCTCAAGGCCAGCCTGAACAGCATAGTGAGACTCTGTCTCAAAAACAGGGCTGGGGATCTAGCTCAGCGGTCTAAGCGCCTGCCCGGCAAGTGCAAGGTTGTGAGTTCAATCCCCAGTGCCAAAAAAAAAAAAAAAAAAATTCATCAACTATTACAACAAACAAAGCACACACACACACACACACACACACACACACACACAAAAGGGGAGGGTATCTTTGAAAATGATGTTCTGGAAGGACTCATGAGGAAAAGTCACATAAAACTGCTATCAAGCTGGGCATGCTAGTGTACACCTGTAATTTCAGCTATGTGGAAGGTGGAGGACAAAAGACTATAAGTTTGAGGCCAGCTTGGGCAACTTAGAAAATTAAGGGCTAGAGCTGCTCCATGGCAGAATGCTGGCCTAGCATGCACCAAGGCCTTGGGTTCAATCCTTAGGACTGCAAAGCAAATACGAACAACAAAACACCCCTGTCAAATCAGTCAGAAGACATCTATACAGAAAACTCCCAAAGGATCAAACACTTGGTTATCTTTTTGTTTAAAAAAACTGAACTGGTGCATTTTAAGTATAGCTTGTGCAGCAAAGACAACGTGTAGATCCCTATGCACATCAGAAGATTGGTGGATCAACATCCATTCATATGCTTCATGTTAAAATTACATATTCATGGCATATAACTTTATAATTCCTCCAATTCCCTTCCAATTCCCAACCACAGCCCGGATCAGGATAGGAAAGAATGTTTCCATAGTCAAGAGGATCAACTGCCAAAACAGGCAGGATCCCTCGTAAATGTTTTTGTACTCAAACAGTATGAGGTGGAGTAAAACTTCTTTATAAATAAATTTGGTACTTTTTTTATCACTGAAAGAAATATGGTTAACTCAAGCAGTCTCTGGTTATTACCTTAATGTAGATAACTGCATCTGTGCCGTAGCCCTCCAAGGAATACAGCTTCAGGTCCCCTTGGAAGTACTGTGCATATAGACGTGATATGGGCAACCCATAACCAAAACCAGCCTGTTTGATGAGAAAAACAAGACTACTCAGAGAGCTGCACACTGAAATACTTTTCTAATTAAGATAAATCATGCTAGGGTTCTCCCTAGGGCTATCTGAGCCTGCATGTGAGAGATTTGTTAACATGTAAGTGTTAATAACAATTAAGCTGAAGCTTAGCTGATCCCCTATGGTTCTGTAGAACTCTTCATTCTTTCTATAACATGACTTCTGGTAGTTTAGAAAAACCAGATTGCTTTTCTTCACTGGCCTGCTCCAGGGTATTCTTTTGGTAACATTATGTAAAACATATTCTCTCTTTAGGAGCAAGTGTAGCAAAAGCTTTGTGGCAGCCTTAATAGATGTTATCTCAAGACTTCACACCAGACATTTCCAGCCTGTGTCCTGAACCAGAGGTAATCTATCACAGGTCTAACTTTCCTAATTCTCATGGACAGGTCACTTCCTTGCTTAAAATCTTCAAAGTATACCACCACTCCCACTCTCCCAACTCACTTCCTTAGTGATAAAAAGCCAAGCTTCTAAAAAGAGCTTTCAAGACTTGATAAGATCAAATGCCTGCCTCCCACTTTCCTGTCCAGCAGAACCACCCACCCTTAAATTCCTCAAACATATCACTTCAGTGTCTGCATCCTGTCCCCAGTTATGTGGAGCGGTCTCTTCCTTACCTGGATAAATCCTACTAACTCTTTAATATAAAACAAAACACAAGGATAAAGGTAAAAAGGTTTCTATTACCAAGTCATACGGTCAGTGACAATACACACAGCATATTAGGAGTTTATATGGACTCAGGAATCGGTGTACTGTAACAAAACTAGGAGCTGGCTTTACCTTCCACCAATTCTAACCAGTTTCCGCTCGCCTTCCAAATCAACTGTCCCATTTCCACACTTATCCCAGCCCAGGGACACTGAGCTGAATGGACTGATCATGTCAATGGATTCCCGTGCTGCTGGCTTCCAGAGGGTCCTGCCACTGGGGAGGCCCACAGAGGCCAAAGGAAAACAAGGCAGGTGTTCATTCCCCAGGTTCCTCTGGAACTTTTCCTGCTTCTAGGTTCTGTTTACTTTGCCTTCTCCTCATCCCTTTAATCCAGACTTGTTATGATTTATATCTAGATACTCCCAAAGGGCCTCGTGTGCTCACAGACAGGGCTTTTGGGAAGTGACTGGATTATGGGGGCTTATAGCTGACTTGCTGTTAGGAGATGGGATCTGGTTGGAAAAGGTGGATTGCTGGGAGTGTGACCTCGGCAGGTTTATTTCCCTCCTACTCTTCCTCTGACTGCACTCTCTGCTGTGTCTACCATGCCCCTCTGCTATGCTGCCCTGCCTTGCAGCCAGCTGACCAGACTGAAACCTCGGCAAACGGTGGATAAACCCTTTCTCCTTTAAGTTGGAAGTGTCACGAATTTTGTCCTGGCAGCGAGAAAAGTGGCTAAGACAAGGCCGGTGACATCTTTATAGTAAAGAAGGCTATTTACAAAGAGACTAATCACATATAAGTGTGGATTAGAACAGTGCAAGAACCCAGTCCCTCTGTAAGTAAGCCTTCCTTAATTATCGCAACTTGCATGTTATACTCAGCTCCTCTTGTGGCCCTGCTTGATACATTAACTGGTCCCAGAAATGGCCATAGGAGAACTGCATGAGTACGTGATACCGACCTGCCTCTTCACTGTCTACTGACCACACTTGAGGACTTATGAGGCATCACCTATGAATATTTAACAGTGGAGAAAACAACCTACCTATGTACTGGCACCAGTTCTAAGTGGACAGCCCTTCACTACAAGCCTCTAAGGGGCATAGGCAGGCCTAAAAGTCAGGTGAGAGTAAACCCTACTAGCTCGGGAAGTGGCAATAGGCTGGCTGGTTGGGGACTCAGAAAGAACAAAACCAGTAACTGATGAACAGGCCTGGAAAACAGACACGTGGGTGATCCTTTCTAAATGGGTTTTGCATTTGAAGATGTTCTTCCATGCAAACACCCACCAGAAGGTGTCCATGTAGAAGCAGCACCAATAACCAGGGGAACACGGTGGCCACTCCTGCATTTAAAAGGCAGCCTCTCTCCAGCTCCCCAACGCTTGCTGACTGGGTCCACATACAAAGTGGTCATGGCAGCAGGAAGGAGGCTCTGCAAGAACCTCACAGTTTTACTCTGGTCATGGCTACACAGACATTTAGGGGAACTTCTCCTATGTACAACCTCTCTTTTCTTAAAAAGTCATGCAGCCGGGCATGGTGGCTCACACCTGTTAATTCCAGCACTCAGGAGGCTGAGACAGGAGGATTGTTGTGCGCTCAAGACCAGCCTGGGCTACAAAGTGAGCTCAAGGCCAGCCTGAATGGCATAGTGAGACCCTGTCTCAAAAAGACAAGGGCTGGGGATTTAGCTCAGTGGCCTAAACGCCTGCCTGGCAAGTGTGAGGTCACGAGTTCAATCC
>RJWT010004790.1:0-22500 GCA_004365215.1 Cuniculus paca
TTATGATGATGTCCTTTGTAAGAAGAGATAATGGCCCTTTCCTTTCCTTCTTTGCTTCAAACCTAATTGGCTAGCCTATGCTTTTGAATCTACCTCTAAAATCTTAGATGTTCCTTTTGCTAAAGTTCAAGCCTGGTTTCTAGTCTTTTCCTGTTCACTTTTGTCCTATATATTTTATTATGGATATGTTATTGCTAAAGAACAGATTAGGACAACATTGTTTTAACAGGATAGAGTTCAGACGTTTAAATCCCTTTGCAATGTGCGTTAGAGCCTCATGTCTGCCTCCATTCCACAACATGCACAAACATACAATTCCCTCCTGTCTCCTAACCCTAGCAAACTAAGCTGTTTCCGAGTAGTACCAGGCACATGTGGCTGCATCTGTGATCTTGACCCAGTTTTTTCTTAGGTAGGAAACTCCCTGTCCATTCTAACTAATGAGATTCTACTGAGCTTTCGAGATAGGCCTCAACAATTAACTCTTCTAGGTAGCCACCACTTCCTAATAGATTTAGAAATAAATATTTTTTTCAGTAAATCTCTGAAAATAAACTATTAGCTTCATCAGATCAGAGAACTGTATGCCTAGCACTTTTAACAGGAATTCTCTGATAATAATAAGCACTCATACGATTTCTTTTTTTAAAAATAGTTTATACAAATGATCCTGTTTGTTTAACTAATAACAGTAAAAACTACCAAGATTCAGAGTCAAGGATGATTTCTTATTGGATTCCGGTATGAAGAGATGAAACTTCTGTAATCTACTTTTCCGTAATTGACAAACTGAAAATAGAAACAGAGGAGGAAAGGGAAAGGAAGAGAGAAAAAAAAAAATCACATTGTCCCACCTGCCAGATAGAGAGAGGGAGAAAAGATATGCTTGAGATGATTAATTTAAGTACAGTAAAAGAAGTTGAATTTCTGATATCATTTTAGCTTATTGTTTTGCTTGTTTGTTTCATGGAAATATGTGGGAGGATATTGTGCTGTAAGATTTTTTTAGCATAGGAACATGGCAAGTAATGAAAGTGAAAGAGAGAAAGAATGGTAACGCTGATAGTAGGCATTTTGGATCCCTGAACATTTTAAGGATTCATAATTCCTAATTCTTTTGAAAATTATTTGCAAGCTATGTATTCACTTCTGTGCATCTTCAGATTATTATCCAAATGATTTGGGCCAAAAAGTATAAAATCCATAACTTCCATTTTATTTGGCCTAATTGACCCATAGCTTGATTTACATGACAATGTGTGTTTATATGTTATTTTTTTCTTTGCATTAGTTTCTGTGAATATACCGTCCTCTGTAACAGGTGTTACTCATATTAAAAATGAAGACCTAGGCAATTTATACTAGCTTTCTATAACCCAGGGTTAGATCTATTAACTAGGTACTCAAATCCTAATTAAAATTCATAGCTATAACTACAACTAATTATGGAAAGTTATTTTTAGAACTTAGCAAAATAATGATTCTTGTTCACCATTATTATTATGGTTATCTTTACCATTATTTGACATGGTGAATTCTCAACTTTTATAATCAAAGCAAATGAAGAAAATATGCATTTCCTTTAATAAAACATTCGTACATGATGTGAGTTGTTAATGAAGTTATTCAAAGTTGTAAGAAGGTGCTCCAAAACACTGAAGAGGATCTTCTCTTAGTTTGTGAATCACTTAAAGATGAAAAGATGCAATGTTTTCCAGCATTGGTTTATGCCTTTGTTGTTCTAGATACAAATTTAATCAGGATTTAAACAGGAAAATATTTTGATCTGAAAATTATATGAATTCACAAGGGAACAAGTTTGGTTGCTTTTCTACTTTGTAATGTAAAGAAGTGCATTCCACAAAATCAGATGAAACAAGTCATTAATTTGACAATCGCAGTTTGCATAGACCTATTGATTTAGAAAGCTGAAAACAGTTATGCCAGTTTATTGGCTCCAATTAGATGTGAAGCTCATGAGGTTAGAAGAAATAGAGATTGCACTTGGAGAAGAACCTTTTAGCACAAAGCCCTTCTTAACATTTTATCATGAATGAGTATAAACTGTGGTCTCCTGTTATTTTTTGTACTTTATTTATTATCCTTATGGACCTATTGTATTTTGGAATGTCCAAAATCCCATTTCAAAGTTGACTGTGTAATGTTTTGGATTGCATTAGCAATAATATTTTATCTTATCATGTGAGAGATTTTATTTCATGAATATAAACTGCAAAGCTTCCCATACATCTTTTTTGAGCAGTCTCAAGAAAATTTTCAATTCTTTCTATGTAAATGTAATATATAAAGATATACCTCAGGATACAATCTGCTGATAGAAAAAGTAACATAGATTCTGTAGGTATATACTTATTTAAACACATGCACAATCCTCTATAGAAATAACTTATGTCCTTAGCGGGGTGTGAATTTTTCCCCCATCACTAAGAAGTCTAGATAACTCATCACTACCCTTAGTACATGTGATAAATAATACGTATCTGTACTACCATCCTTTAATGTTAAGAGCAAAGTTATTAGTGATACAAAAGGGAGGGAAAAAGGAGAAAGATGGTATTTACATTTTGAAGAATAATTAATGCTGTAATATAATGTTAATTATATGTTATTATAAAAGTTCAGAATTTATTTAACTTCCTTTCAGAATATTCATGGTTTTGGGTATTTAAATTTAGTGATAGAAATGCTATTTTTCCATTTAATAATCACAATGTATTTATATCTGGGATAACTTTGCATGATATTCCATTATCAAATGAAGAAAGGCAATTTTATGAAGTGTAGGGATGCTGAAGAGAAAAGCTGGTTATCAATTATCAAGTTATATAATCCTTGCTTATCATTTATTAATAAATTCTCGGATGGAAAACCTTTTGACCAGGTTGGTGGTAGCCTAAATTTTGCTCTACAATGAATATAATCCAACTGTAATAGAAGATGACTCTAAGTCCAAGTATATTTAACATAGAAAAAATAAGATTGTTATAATAAATCTAACATCACAGCAACCAATTCAGGGAGCTTAATTATGACACTACTAAATGTGAAAATCTATTCAGTGCTAGGAACACTTTTCACATTACATTCATGCTAAAGATTGGCTGTTAAGAGCTCATTACTGGTATTTTTCTAAAGAGCGGTTTATTAAACACAGTTACCTAATAAGCATCTTTGGTGGTGCAAATTGCTGAAAACAGTAATGAGTCTGATTAGACTTCATTTCAATTACTACGGCTTGTCTAGGAAAAACCCAGATAGATAGGTGTGTGTGTGTGTGTGTGTGTGTGTGTGTGTGTGTGTACTTCGATGCTTTGTAATTCAGTTATAAGATACTGCAGAGTTAAGAAAAGCAAAAGCCACCTCTATATTTCCTCTCTACTGCTCACTAATGAAGAGAGAATTGTCCAAGTCATCATCCAATTTACACACTGGAAAACTGGATGGACAAAGTGGGGTTGCAATCATGTTTGCTTAAAAACAACAAAGGCTGCCTTGCCTAATATTTCTAAATAAGGTCACAGTTACTTTCTCTTTTTTCTTCTTAGGGCTATAAAGCTCTAAAGGAGGTAGAAACTTAAAACTGACTCATTGCTGTTTCATTTGTACAGACAATTCTCCAGATGAATAGGCTTACCTTTCAATTGTGTTTTAGCCATGGATCATCTATTTAAAATAATAACAATACAGGAAGTGTTGGACTATGCATGCTAATTATCAGAACAATTTTTAATGCATATTTCCAAAGGAGAAAATAAAAGAAACAAAGCTTTATGAATGTATACGAATATTTCAGAAAATGTAAGGGAATGTTTATTAGGCACAAGACTTGATTTTTATATTTTTAAAAGTGTCTTATTTAACTGTATTTTTTAGCATAACCTCCTTTTAAGTCATGCCTGGAATGTTACTACTCAAATTTAGAAAAAACTTAGTGTAAAATGCTTTTAAGTGATTAAGCTGTCATTGTTTTCACTTGGGTACTCTAGTAACATTTTAATGCTTCTAGAAGCTATGGCCAGAAATGCAATCCATTATATTTTATGCTGGGTTTGAATAGATTCTTTTTAAAGTATAATATCGTTGGACATTGAACTGGATAAAATAATTTCGAAAACAAAATATGAAAACAATGGCTGGCTGTAAAAGCATTAAACAAAAGAAAAGCACAGTAAGACATCCTCACCTGTAAATCTGCACAAGTTAGGTAAGCAATGATTTAATGACCATAGACTAAAAGTAAACTGTAAGTGTGCTTACCATTCTTTTTAGACATTCTGATTCTTTTAAGAAGATTTACTTTAAAGGAGAACTTTTTCAGATATCTTAATTCAATGAGTATGACTATATTGCTTGACTTATGATTTGTCATTAATTCTATCAATTGTCTGTTCTGTTTAAGACGAAGTCTGTTGTACAGAAAGCACAAAAATAAATTCTGATGAATAAGTGTTTTGCTATGTAATGCAATTATGTTTCAAAGTGATTGTTTTTCACACGAACTCAGAACTTCCCCAAAATATATATTTAATTAAGGAAATGAGTGTCTGGGGTATATTTCAAGGTCATGAATAGGACTTGGAATTTTTATGTGTGCACTTTTCTGAGGTATTTAACTTGGCTTAAGTCACATATAATAAATACATAGACGAAATTTTAGGTAGTGCTTACTTTTTGATTTTTTAAATGTCTACATTATAAGGTAGTTAATTCAGAATGTGTTTTCAGAGACTGGAGGGGTAGCTCAGTGAGAGCATGCATGCTTAGCATGGACTATGATAGGCTCTGGGCTCAGTCCCTGACCACCCAATCCCGAAATAAAAAACTACTAGAAGAAGCCGGGCGTGGTGGCTCACGCCTGTAATCCCAGCACTCGGGAGGCTGAGACAGGAGGATCATTGTGAGTTTGAGACCAGCCTGGACTACAAAGTGAGCTCAAGGCCAGCCTGAACGGCATAGTGAGACCCTGTCTTAAAAACACCAGGGCTGGGGATCTAGCTCAGCGGCCTAAGCGCCTGCCTGGCAAGTGCAAGTTTGTGAGTTCAATCCCCGGTGCCGCAAAAAAAAAAAAAAAAAAAACTACTAGAAAGTATTTCAGAGTCAGACATTGTTAGTAATGAGGCTAGTAAAGCATAGGTCCTTTTTAAAAAGAGAAAAGTAAGTTTTTTGAAAAGTTCCCATTGTATAGTTCAGGCTTACTTCAAACTCACTGTGTAGCCCAGGCTGGCCTCAAACTTAGAGATCCTACTGCCCTTGCCTCCTGAGTGATAGGATTACAGGTATGTGCCACCATTCTTGTCTTCTCCCATTTTTTCCCTTATCTTTTGTGTCCTTTCTGAGATACAAACACATTCTTATACACACATATATAAAAACCTATGTTTAATTTTTTGTGTAGCCTGTTTGTTATCTATATACCTTGAGATACTTGTATACTTTGGTTTTCTTGTTGCTTTGGAAATTTGTGTGCTACAAATAAGATAACATAATTTGACAAATATAAGAAAGATTTAACTTATTAGCTTTTTAAGCATAAACAAAACTAGCACATTTACAAATAAAAATTTTTTCAAATTACCTGCCCATTTAAAAATGTGATTGGAAAAAAATAAATTAATAAAAATGTGATTGGGAAATAACTTTTTTCTAAGATTACAAGCAAACACAATACTTACCAATAGCTAAGAAGGTTACTAAAATAGTTCACAACCATCTCTAAAAAAGAATAACATTTTTAATAGAGTGGTAACATCCTTCTAACTTTTGGTTCTAATGAAAACAATATTGAAGATAACTATTAGAGACACAGAGGAGAATTAGATGCAGATTATTTGGAGAATTATAACCAAGAGAAAAGAAATGTGTTTTATGTGATTAATACACATAGTACTATATAAGTTATTTTATTCAATTTGATCAAACATATTTTTGTAGAAGAGCATAACGCCACAGTCCAACATAACAGTAGTTTAAATTGTGCAGTTAAATATTGTTATAAATAACAAAAATGCTAGATGTAGTAGGTCAGCCCCAGCACTCTGAGAGGCTGAGGCAGGAATCTTAAGTGTAAGCTCAACCTGTGCGATTTAGCAACATTAGCAGCAAGACTGTATCTCCAAAGCGGGAGAAAATGTTAAAAAGGACTGGGGATGCAACTCAGGGGTAAGGCCCTGAATTCAATTTGTATTTGAACACACACACACACACACACACACACACACAATCAAGATGGAATGTGAAGAAACAGTTTATTCGTGGTCCCTCTTGTCCTTCTGTTAATATTTTCCCATGAATTGTGTTGTTGGGCACAACATCCAGTACAGGAAACGCCACTCCTTTGAAAATGCTATATCCTTGTCTGATTCTGTCTTACATGCTGCATTCTTTGTTTTTACAAATGGAAAAGCCAACAGCACTAATGTTTGGACTGTCATTCTCACTGCACTGCAGCAATGTTCTGTTTATCTGGAAATCAGAGCATCCCAATTATAGGTGGTTCTCAGATTTATTTCACCAGACTCTATTATGGGGCATGGAGGGGAGACTGTAAAGGTGATGGAACCACTGTTACTGCGAAGAGCTCTTCACTTTTAATTCTGGACTGTGTTGGTTGTATTCTAAAGCAGTTTATCTTCATACGTCCTCTTATATGGAAGAAACAACACTAAACCTACCAAAACTCATTTCATATGTAGCTTTTTCCACTGCCTTCAGATCACAGTTATTTTCTTCAGGCTGGACTAAATTATACACAGGTCCCAGGAGTGAAGGACACTGAATTAATGCACTATGTCACCCAGCCCTGACTATAGAACATTTTTTTCAAAGTCCAAGACACTATTTTGCTACTGCATTAAAAATTAATGCACAAATTGCCAAAAAGAGAAAAATGCATAAATAACCTAAACAAATTTTGTCTGTGTTTTGCACACTTTACCATCACTTACAGCAAGGAATTTTTAAGAATGGTTGAAGGCTACATACTTAATATGTAAATATTCTTACTCTTTTGTCTAATTACAGTAGTATATGAGAGAACTTTCCATCTTAAATAAGCAATCTTATATACTTACTTTGTTTTATGTAAACTGCCTTTTTAGAATAAGGTTTCAGAGGAACACAGGAAAAAATGATGAATGCAAATTCCATTTTACACAAGATCCTTGGGTTTGGGAGATTTTGAATTTGTTTATTGACCCTTGTCAGTTTGGTATGTTGGGCAAAAATGAATAGTTCTATTTAAATGTAACTAAATTTAACTTTGCATTTAGATACTTGAAACAGAATACATATACAAATAGATATGTGCACATAATGGTTAATATCACATGTTAGGACCATGCATGAAGCAATAAAGCAGTCAAATCTAGTACCCTGCCTAGTTCGTGTCAGTTAAAAGTTACAAGTGCAAATCTGTGTTATATGGCAAAATAGTATCTTCCGAATCAATTCAAATAACCTTAGACTTTTAGGAAGCTGGCAATTATTATCTCCGCAAAGTCCTTTTTTAAAAATAAAGATTCAAGACACTTGGAAAATATACACTTTTGGCATTTAGATATTTTTCCTGGGTCAGTCCAATAGGCCAGATCCCAGGAATGTAGCATGGGGCTCTTGAGTTGTGTTAACCCCATTTATCCCTGTGTGCTGCGGCTCACCTGTTATTTACACACATAAGAGGGTTGATGCTGCAGAACAAGGGGAGTGCTCTGTTGTGCCACCGAACATACATATTCATTAGCCCCGGCAGTCCCTATGGACATATGTGGTATGTCCTGATGATCTTTGTATGACAAAAAGAAGTGGGGGGAGGGTAGATAGTCTTAATGGATTGAAAACCGTACATGGGAAAAGGGAAGATACAACATGAGAAATGAAAGGCCATAAAGTAACAACAGTAAAGGTTAACTAGAATGCAGTATTTAAACTGATTATAAATTGTCTAAAATTCACAGCATAAACAATATACCATGTGCTTTAATATGGGAATGTCAGTTTGTTTACTTTAGAATTTGTTCCTTGCAATAGCTGGTAAACCTCAAAATTCAGAGTATAACTCATTTGTATATTTTAAATGGTACATATATGCCAGTCATTTTTTTGTGTGAATTACTAACCAGAAGGTTTACAGAGTTTTGAATAGTGTTATACTTGGTTTTAAGTTATTATGCAAAAAACTTCATACTGAAGCTTTTAATTCCCCCTCCCACACACAAAAGCACGTCTAAACTATAATTGTAAACTATACACATTTCTGTGTGAGTGTAATTTATACATTCACTTGCATAGTTTGATATAGTATAGAAATTTTATGGCCTCCACAAGAAAAAAAAGATATATTTGAATTATGATCATGATTTCCTAAGGCACTTTAAATGATATCACATGTACCTGATCGTATGATGAATATAATCTCTGTGTTCTAAAAATGATATTTTTTCATCAACGTAAATTTGCTTTGCTTTCTCCTTCATAAAGGCAGATAATCTTTTTACATATATCTTGCATATCAAAATAATGACTCATCAGACCCATGCATACCAAGTTTCAGCCTCAGGATGAAATATTAAAAGAACAGTAATCTTTTCACTTGGTCATGTTTTGATAAGTGAATATTTTCTTGCTATAAACAAAAGGTAATGCTTTTTAAGGAACCTGATTCAAATCATAGCTATCTACAAGTAAAATTTAAGGACAGAATATGTCCCACCCTAATCCAAGTCATGATACCTGTAACATTGAACACAAGGATCTTACTAAGCCCAGAGTGATGACAGACAGAATAAGACCTGTCAGTTCTCTAGATACTATGCACTTAATAGCTTTCTGGAGGAAAAAAGAGCATACCTTTAGAGTATCTTGAACAATCTCTTAAAAATTTATACTAACGCTTGTTGAACTGACTAATGAAAGATCCTTCCCATTAAATTAAGCTTCACTTTGTGCATCAGAATCTATAGCACAGAGCATATTAGGAATAGAGATGGACATATGGAAAATGGACATATAAAAATAAATCTGACAAGTTAGAACAAATGAGAAAACTGAAACTATAACCTTAGATGAGTTTTTGGTCTTTTATTTGTTTGTTTGTTTTTGTGTACTGGTGATCAAACTCATGACCTCATTCTTGCCAGATAGACTCTTGTGTTGCTGAGCTAAACCCCCGGCCCTAGTTTTTTTGTTTGTTTTGTTTTGTTTTTAACGATATCATTATCCATCATTCCAGTGATGATACTGAATCATGAAGAAAATTGTGTTATTTTTCCTTTGCTTTGATTAAGAGGGCATGGTTGCTCTTATAAAAAATAGTATTTGGAAACATTTTCTTATAAAATGACTGCAGTTTTTAAAGTTTTAGAGTGTTGTGCTCCCTAGGTAATTTTCCAGGAGATGTACTTATGGGAAAACAAGACAAAACTCGAAGCTCCAGAGTGAAGAGATAAGTTCAAATGAGTATGTGACCTGATAGCTACACAACTGCCTGGTGTAACAGGGCGTAGGAAATCATGACAACATAGAAAGTTTGGCTGTGTCCAAAGAGGGGTGTGGTCCTCAGATTCAGCCAAGTGTTGTCAGGCAAAAATGAGGTGGTATAAGATTTTTAACATGCTTAAAATACAGATTTTTTAAGAAAATATGAAGTTGAGTAATTTTTAAAACCTTGTGTAGGAAAAAAGAACAGTTGTAGGCTGTGTGCTGCCCTCAGTCAGCCGAGTTGCAATTTCAGGGGGAACTGCCTTAGCCGTGCGTACAGTACTCATGACCATTTAGCCACAAAACCTTCCTGCTAGCTAAATAGGTTTGTTTTATGCAGATACAACTGAAGGAGTAGAGGAATTTGTTGCAAAATATATTATAATTTGAAGTTTTGAGGTGTGAAAGTGTGATTTAAAGAGAAAAATCATTGTCCAGTATTAAATTATAGAATCAAAATAACTTATTTTGAAGAGGGGAGGTTTGAAAGCATTATCAGTTGGTTTTAAACCTTTAAGTACTTGTCTCTTAGTTTTGCTCTCTAAAATATTATGTTACTAACATTAAAAATAAATAAATAGTATGAAAACGTTTTGACACCTTTCTGATTAAGGAGATCATACTGTTTATTTTACTGAGTATAGTGGGATTTTAATGCATTTTTTTTTTTGAGACAGAATCTCACCATGAGGTCCAGGCTGACCTTGAATTCACTGTGCAGTCCAGGCTGGCTCCCAATTCCTGGTTCTTCTACTGCAGTCTCCAAGGGCTGGCACTGTAGGTGTGTGCCGCCACACCTGGCTTTTGTACCTTTCTTAGAACCAACTTTCCCACTGGAAAGTTTCTCTTTCCATAGCTGTCCTGAAGTTAAAGAAAAACTGATTCATAAAATTCTGGGAGTGATTTTACTTTTTTTGTCTAGCCAGTATTTTGTTTTATGTTTAATGCACCTCTGACTCATTCAAAATAAAGTAATATTTGGATAGTTCACACTTGGAAAATATTTCCACAAAATATCATTATTTTTTGTGATCCTACTAGCAGTCTAGTAAGGTGATGCCATTATCATCCAGGTATCATAGCTGAGTAAACTGTGAGTATAATGCATGTGAGCAATTTAAGATTAGAACAAATATGTGATGATATACACAGTGCCAGTGATCTGATTTCTAAGCCTGGAGTATTCACTCTTAAACAAAATTCCAGAACTCCTTTGTTTCTTCAGTCTCCTTCTGACCTAACAATCTAGTAACACCTCCAAATAAAATTCTGTGCTACATAAGATAGCATCTAGAGCCAGGGATTTAGCTCAGCAGCACAAGCGTCTGCCTGGCAAGCACAAGGTCATGAGTTCGATCCCCAGTACCAAAAATAAATAAATAAATAAATAACCAGCATCCAAGATAGCATCTAGTCCTCCAGGAAACCACGATATGTAAAATATCAGAGTAAGAGTGAGATTGTCTCATTTTAAAATTCTATTAATCCCTAACATCAAAACAGTCTAACTTTAGAGAACTTAACACATGCTATTATGAAAAATATAGAAAGCTGGAAAGGTTTCATCACTTTGTAAAACAAAACCTCATGAATAGTCAGATTCCCTTGATTAAACTTCTTAGCATGAAACCCCAAAGCTTTGCACAGGATAGGTGCTCAGTTTGTCCAATAGATGAATTTGAGACTCTATCACTTTCAAATTATAAAAGACTTCTAATTTTAGCATGCTCATGCTGTTAGAGAAATTAGATTAAAGAGAATTTGTAATTTCTTTGCTTCTTCCTCTGGCTTTCCCCTTTACTATTTACTATTTCTGGTTCTAGCACCATATTTTGAGGCTAGGAATTAACCAGAAAAGGAAAAGGACTGAGGAAATGGCCTGATCAAATGGGTTACTACAAGTTATGCAGTATTATATTCTCCTATGTTGGCCTCTTGTTGATGGGGATGAACAAACGAGAAAAAGGCTGCTGACTCTACTAGAACACTTGGTCTGGTCCCTATTCCTGTAAAGAATCATGACAAGTAGACATTACAGAGGGGAAGTTTTAAGTACGAAGAGGTTTTCTTGTTTGCTCATTTTGTTTGTTTGTGTGTTTGTTTGTTTGAGACAGTTTCACTGTGGGATTCAGGCTGGCCTTGAACTCACTTTGTAGCCCGGGCTGGCCTTGAACTCACAGCGATCCTTCTGCCTCAGCTTCTTGAGTGCTGGGTGCCTTAGAAGGCTCTTTGCTGCATTAAAACTTTATTTTGGCCAATGAAATTTTGAATGCTATATGTTTGTTCTATCATCTGACCAAAGAAATGGTGAAGTTTTTGCATCATTCAATTGCTAAAACTGTAAACTATTATAATTACTTCACTGTATTTACTCCAGTAGTGGTTGTTCTAGAGAGAACCTTTGGTAAATAGTGTATTATGCTTTTTAAATATTAAAAAAAAAATGAAAAGTTTAAGGGTACAGTAGCCCCAAGGAATGGACTAGGCATGGTAATGTTGTCATGCAGGCCTGTGTGAGTGCTATCAGCTACTCCAGAGCAAGCAAGCCTGCCATGCCTGCAGGTGTTTGCCTCAGGATCCTGCCCTTAGGAAGTCTGAGAAAACCTACAAATGAGGGCAGAGTCCCTAGCAGCTAGAATTACCCCATGGGAATACAGTAGAGGAGGCTGCTTTTTTAAGCCTAAAGAATTATTGAATAGCATATACATATTAAGGGCAGGTGGGGGTAGTATTTCAAATTACTATTTCTAGGCATGCATGCTAAAAATAGATTATAGAAGACCCATCATTTTATTTCTAATTTACTTCCATTTTGAAAGTTGTTTTTACACCCTTCACTTTTTAACTGTTTCTGTATAATTTTGAAGGATGTTACTACAGTTATTTAATCTCAAAATAACTACAAACAAAATGAAAGAAATAAAGAAACAAGGCAGTATTTAAACCCAAGTTATAAATTGGTTAGTAATGATAAGAATGGTAAATGTTGCTGAATCCCCCCATTCACAGGAAATATAGATTTGTTCATGTATTTCTACACAAATTGATTGTATATATAAAAATCCATCCTATGACAAAATAAGAATAGCATACTCAGGTGTTTTACAGTACCATCTTCCATTTCTATATAACACATGATAAATTATTTTAAAATAAATTTTCTATTAAATTACCTATTTTCAGAACACACCATCCTGTGTCATTTGGCAGCTTATTGAAAATGTTCTCTTTTCAAAATAAAAATTCATGTTTTAGAACAATTCTTCCATTATCTTTAAGGGCTATTTTCTTAGTATCTTTTGTGTTTCGAACTTTTAAGCTTTCTAAACAACATGAAGTGTTATTATTCTGGAGTGAAGTTTCCAATGTTAAAATTGTCATTTCTGAGATTTTTCTCCTTATGTTCTGAGGACAAATCATATAAAAGCTGTCTTTAAAATCTGTCTCATAAGCCAGCATGGTGTTGCATGGCTGTAGATTTAGCATCTGAGGTGGGAAATCACTTGACTCCAGGAGATCGAGTCCAGTCTGGACATCATAGTAAAACCTCCTGTCAAAAAATAAAGCCTATCTCATTTTGGATGCCAAGTTGAGTGACAGGAATGTACTGCTGCTTACTCATCAATACCAACAGTATGGTCAAATGGGGCATGATATTTGCATTCAAAGAACATTTGGCTCTGTTTTTCTTCCATTTCACATCAAAAATATCACCACCAATGAATGGAACAACAAAAACATGATTGGTGTTAATTCTAATTTGTGCTGAAAACTAAAAAAAAATGGATAAAAAGATTCTTTATGTTCCCAAGGCCAAGACAATCTCCTGAAAACAAATTTCTTCAGATCCTGCTAATATTAAAAACTAGTTTGTAGTTATTAGCTTATCCTTTCAAATAACATTAGCAATTTTGAAGTGCTGAATAAATTCTCATGTTTCAGGGATTGTGAACAATTGTGCACCCTTTATGTTTAATCAAAACTCAATCTTGCCTTCCATAGCCTTGCTAAGGTTATTGTTATTTAGTATGCATCAATAAATAAACTTTAAATTATCTTGGTAAGCATATCCAAAAATAGCCTGAGAATCAAAAGGCAATGGTGTATCCAGTAATTCTTCCAAATAAATAATTCTGATAAATAGGATCTTTGCTTAATTTCAGATGAAATAGAAATCTTATGAAATTTAATTAGTTTTGCTGGAGTTAAACTATGCAGAAATATCCAGCAAAAATGAACTTTTTATTTTATTAAGTGCATACTCCCATCTTTTACATTGATATAACTTAGTAAAATCATTTTTGCATTTTGTTCATAAATGACTAAATTACAAAAAAATATTATTTATACCAGTATAGGTAGAGGGGTCCCACCTCCCACTTTCTAAAAAAATTCATAAATCTAAAAGTAGTGCCTTTTTTCTTTTTCTTTTTTACTGTCCTGGGCATTGAACTCAGGACCTTCACATAAAAGCTACATCACCAGCCCTTTCTTTTGTCTTTTGAGACGGGCTCTAGCTAAGTAGCTAAATTGCTTGGCTTGGCCTTGAACTTGTGATCCTCCTGCTTCAGCCTGCAGAGTGCTGGGATTATATGTATCACTGTACCCTATTTAAACCAATTTTGTTTTTGTAAAAGAATAACAAAATCTTCTATCATATTTGTTATTTATGTATGTTAACTAATGCAAACATTATTTAGCTGAGCTAAATGAAAGGAAGCCATGTTTTTTAAACTGTGTGTTTATATGTGTGTTCTGTTAAATTTCATTGCTTTTGATTCCTATATTACTTTCTGAACCCTTGCTTCAAGAAATGTATTCACGTTTTTTCTGTATCAACCTAATAAAATGTCTAATCATAACATATGTGTGTTCTTTCGCTATTCAGTATTTTGATAATGTCTTAAAGAAAAAATCCTAATAGAAATTCCCTAGAAATAATTTACAGGACTAATGAATTTATAGGTCATTTAGACAGTTCTATATTACAGTCACATTAATATTCTCTCCTTTTATAAGGCTTGAAGTAAATCCCATGGCACTAGAAGAATTTAGATACTGATTACTTGCGATTGGTTCCTGGTGATTTGCTCTTAATAATTTCTAGTTGAATTTAATGAAAGTGTGATTCCTGAAATGCTGCTTCATTAAAATTGCATCTTTTCCCCTTTAAGTGTGATTTCGGTCATTTCACCCATTTTGCAGTGTGTTTTCTTCCCCCTTAAATAGTAATGATTGAGAAAGCAGAAACAATTAAGAATATATCATTTTAGTTCTTCCTAGAACTCATGCCTAGAGTGTCTCTGAGTGAAATGTTGCAAGGTACATTTCCTCAGGATGTGCAGCACTATTTTCCAACTTGATGAGAATATTTTAAACTAAAGTTTTGAAACAAACATATAAAGATTTGGGGTAGGTAAGGGAAAGTGAAGTAAAAAGAATCTGGTGCATATACAAGAGAAATAATGTCTTTAGTATTTTTACTAAATATAATATATATAAAGGTTGATTAAGTTATACTGTGCAGCATTCAGATTTTGTTTAACTGAGTTGATGATTTGCAAATGAATATCTACATGGATCCTTTTTAAAAACCCAAATGCAAATGAGTGCAACTGCAGTAAAATATATTTGCAAATGAATCCTGTTGCTTTATTCATTTATTGTGTAATTACTGCAATCCTTCCCACCTTGTTTTCAGTATTTCTTAATCATTAAGTCGGAAGCATGACAGCAGTGCCAGCCCTGGCATGATTCTCTTTGACTAAAACCTTGTAAATTAACACAATTAGCACAGCATCATCCTGCTAATTAACTTCCAGTGTCTGGTGCAGTGGTTTTGCAAACAAGAAAGAGGGAGTCAGAAGGGAATCAACATGCCATTCTGTTACCAAACTGTGTGCTGTGTTCAGTTTAGCTCAGTGAGTCAAAGCTGGCCATGTCAGAAGCCAGACTCAGGCAATGAAGAGCTAAAAGGATTGGAAGGCAGAAGGGGGTAGAAGCTGTCAACATAGACTGGGAATTCAGAAGGGAGCTGATGCCACAGATGCTTCATTTAAACCAGGACTCCTCCTTATCAAGGAATCTCTGCCAGAGGGCACAAGACAGTTTGCAAAATTCACTTTGGGTGATACAAAAGAGATTAAGGAGACCTGCTTTATATAGCTGTACCAGAATAGGAAGTACTCAGACCAAGCAAAGATTAGAATGGGATGAGCCAGCACTGGGAAATAGAACAGGGTTCCAGTGCTCTTCTGTAACTAACTGCACACGAGACCTGGAGGGTACACTGAGAATCTCTGTGGGCCCTGCTTCCCTAATCTGTGAAGTAAGGTAATTTTGAAGGTCTCGTTCATATTTTCAATTCAAATGATTCTCTTGATTCTAGCTGCTTAGTATGTTCTTTTAAATGAGAAAATACTGGTTTTACAGTTTGCTAAATAATCACCTTGCTTCAATGCGTAATCTAGTAGATGATGAAATTACCTATATGATCTTATTATCTAGTTGCAGTTTCTGCCACACACTGCTTCCTAAAGAAATGTGGAGAATCCAGTCTCCTCCATTCCTTTCTTCTACCTCCCTTTTCTCCTTTGTGTGGTATGGTGTGTGTGTGTGTGTGTGTGTGTGTGTGTGTACATACGTTCACGTTCTCCCTTCCCCTCTTAGTACCTTGGAGGCCATAAAGGGAGGGGGAATTATAAGAGAAGGAGAGAGAACGCTAGAAGACCCACAGACAAGTGATGCTTGTTTTTTATTTTTTTTTTTTTCAGAAACTCAACAACAGAACTGAGAGGCAGAAAGGAGCCAGTTGTAATTCATACCGAGTTGTAGGCTTTGTACGATGAAAGCGATGGAGCGCTGCCTGGGAGATTGCTTTGCTGCACTCCACGAAGCAGATTTGAAACTGTCGTGGACCACTTTAGATGAGAGTTGGATTATGGAATGACCTGCTATGTCTGTGTCATATTGTTCTGCGCAGGGAGCATTATACTGTGCTAACTAGGTGTTCAGTACCAAATAAGAGAGGTATCCTAGATGTGATCTGTCAGCTGTGTCTCATTTTTATACTGTTAAAATATAAAACAGAAACTGTGATGTGAAGAGACAGAATAGCTTTATAGTGTACATGTTAATACTATCACATGCCAGATATTTAAAATCCATGCATATTTTATATTGTGAGAAGCTGTGATTGAATTGACAAAAATGTGTGTGTACATATATATGTGTTGGTGCACGGATAGTAACTAACTTGATGGGCTTGACAGAAATAGATTTGCTTATTACTCAAAAATGAAAAAAAAATGAGACTGCTCCAGAGTTTTCTTTTCTTTCACATTCAGTTTACATTTTATACTGTGCAGGGTAAAATTTAGTCCATTTTGAAGAGCTTATATTATCGAGACCATAATATGTATTGTAAACTACCGTGATCCCTTACAATGTGGATGCCATTGATGGAAAATAATGTGTAACAAAAAAGTTAGGAGAAAAGCTTAAGATTCTTATGACTATGTGAGTAAATTAACTGTTGTCCCCCTCCCCAAAAATCCTTAGGCTTGAAGATGCAGTGGACGCCAGAGCATGCCCAGTGGCCAGAACAGCACTTTGACATCACGTCAACCACTCGGTCTCCCGCCCACAAAGTGGAAGCCTACAGAGGCCACTTGCAACGCACCTATCAGTACGCGTGGGCAAACGATGACATATCTGCCCTGACTGCATCCAACCTCCTAAAGAAATATGCAGAGAAGTATTCTGGCATCTTGGAAGGTCCTGTGGACCGACCCGTACTCAGCAGCTATTCAGATGCACCATCGGGACTAGTGAATGGTCGGAAAAATGAAAGTGAACCCTGGCAGCCTTCCTTGAATTCCGAAGCAGTTTATCCCATGAACTGTGTTCCAGATGTTATCACTGCCAGCAAAGCTGGAGTCAGTTCAGCCCTCCCTCCAGCAGATGTCTCTGCAAGTATAGGGAGCTCTCCTGGGGTGGCCAGCAACCTGACTGAACCTAGCTATTCAAGTAGTACCTGTGGAAGCCACACTGTACCCAGTCTTCATGCAGGGCTCCCATCTCAGGAATATGCCCCAGGATACAACGGATCGTATTTGCATTCTACTTACAGTAGCCAGCCAGCACCCGCACTTCCTTCACCTCACCCATCCCCTTTGCATAGCTCTGGGCTCCTACAGCCACCACCACCACCTCCTCCACCTCCAGCCCTGGTCCCGGGCTACAATGGGACTTCTAACCTCTCCAGTTACAGCTATCCCTCTGCTAGCTATCCTCCTCAGACTGCTGTGGGGTCTGGGTACAGCCCTGGAGGTGCACCCCCTCCTCCCTCAGCATACCTGCCTTCAGGAATTCCTGCTCCAACCCCCCTACCCCCCACTACTGTTCCTGGCTACACCTACCAAGGTCATGGTTTAACACCTATTGCACCCTCGGCTCTGACAAACAGTTCCGCAAGTTCTCTCAAAAGGAAAGCTTTCTATATGGCAGGGCAAGGAGACATGGACGCCAGTTATGGAAATTACAGCTATGGCCAACAGAGATCTACACAGAGTCCTATGTACAGGATGCCGGACAACAGCATTTCAAACACAAATCGGGGAAATGGCTTTGACAGAAGTGCTGAAACATCATCCTTAGCATTTAAGCCAACGAAGCAGCTAATGTCCTCTGAACAGCAAAGGAAATTCAGCAGCCAGTCCAATAGGGCTCTGACCCCTCCTTCCTACAGTACTGCTAAAAATTCATTGGGATCAAGATCCAGCGAATCCTTTGGGAAGTATACATCGCCAGTAATGAGTGAGCATGGGGACGAGCACAGGCAGCTCCTGTCTCACACAATGCAAGGCCCTGGACTCCGTGCAGCTACCTCATCCAACCACTCTGTGGACGAACAACTGAAGAATACTGACACGCACCTCATTGACCTGATAACCAATGAGATTATCACCCAAGGACCTCCGGTGGACTGGAATGACATTGCTGGTCTCGACCTGGTGAAGGCTGTCATTAAAGAGGAGGTTCTATGGCCAGTGTTGAGGTCAGATGCATTCAGTGGACTGACAGCCTTACCTCGGAGCGTCCTTTTATTTGGACCTCGGGGAACAGGCAAAACATTATTGGGCAGGTGCATAGCAAGTCAGCTGGGGGCCACATTTTTCAAAATTGCCGGTTCTGGACTAGTCGCCAAGTGGTTAGGAGAAGCAGAGAAAATTATCCATGCCTCATTTCTTGTGGCCAGGTGTCGCCAGCCCTCAGTGATTTTTGTCAGTGACATTGACATGCTTCTCTCCTCTCAAGTGAGTGAGGAACACAGTCCAGTGAGTCGGATGAGAACCGAATTTCTGATGCAGCTGGACACTGTACTAACTTCGGCTGAGGACCAAATCGTAGTAATTTGTGCCACCAGTAAACCAGAAGAAATAGATGAATCTCTTCGGAGGTACTTCATGAAACGACTTTTAATCCCTCTTCCTGACAGCACAGCGAGGCACCAGATAATAGTACAACTGCTCTCACAGCACAATTACTGTCTCAATGACAAGGAGTTTGCACTGCTCGTCCAGCGCACAGAAGGCTTTTCTGGACTAGACGTGGCTCATTTGTGTCAGGAAGCAGCGGTGGGCCCCCTCCATGCCATGCCAGCCACAGACCTTTCAGCCATTATGCCCAGCCAGTTGCGGCCCATTACATATCAAGACTTTGAAAATGCTTTCTGCAAGATTCAGCCTAGCATATCTCAAAAAGAGCTTGATATGTATGTTGAATGGAACAAAATGTTTGGTTGCAGTCAGTGATAACGTCTTAAAAAATGTAACGAATGTTGGCACACACATAAAACCTGCTACATAGGGAATAGAGCCCCTTTCCAGTAGTGTTTAAATTGCAAAGGGTACTGGGGAAAACGACCATTAAGTTGCATCTTTAGAGTCAGGGCAGATGTGGAGGATAAGTGCGTCAAATGAGAGCTTCTGATTGGAAAGCCCCAGATGACAGAAAGCATATGTGGATGCTCGGTTTGGTTCAAGCTAGACAACACTCACCAAGGAGCAAGGTGCAAGTGTGTGGATTTCAGAAGGACATGAACCTCGTGTGTTGATTCCATTCTGCTGTTCTCGAGATTTAGTTGCTGTCAAGTGCCTGGAGTGGTGCTTTATTTTTTGTTTGCCTCACAATTACATTGGTGGCATGTGCTAATATAAAGAGCTTTAACTTCAAACATTATTGGACTAAAGAGATGAACGGTTGTGTTATGACAGAAAACCAGATCTTTGCCATTTTAAGAGCAACAGTATTCCTCAATCCTGTCTGTTCTGCAGTATTAAACTAAGAACAGGTAAAACAGGGTAACGGTAATCTGGACCTTAATTTCTGCAGTTCATTTCTTTTAATGTTCTTGTCTGCAAAAACTCAGGAAAGTGATTGTGATTTGTACAGTACCTCAAAGGAATGTGTTGAAAGCACTATGTACTGCTGAGAGTAATAGGTTAGGCTTCAATGTTACTTTATATTAAAATGTATGTTTACCTCAACAATTGGAAAATAGCAAGAAACATTTCTTTGAATGTATCCAGAAAAAATACTGAAGTGTGATACAACTGAATATTTACAATTTAAAGTAGAGATGGAAGGATTTTTTAAAAGTTCTTTTACTAATTATGGGGAATTAACCAGAGCAGAATAATTCTTTATGTCAGTAACTGCAAGAGTTCTTAGTTCATTGCTCCTTGATAATTAAGTGAAAATGTTCTTAAAAGGTACACTGGTTAATGGAAAGCTACTTACTCAGTTTGTGTTAGTGTCTAGAACAGTCAGCCACAGACCTGGTTAGGACCCTGAAAGTCGAGTCACAGTACCTAAAATCTATGACTGCCTTTTACTGCGTAGGTGGTGGCGGTGGTGGTGTTGGTGGTGGTGGTGGTGGTGGTAGTTTGCAAATTATCTCTTAAACTGCTGGGAATGGTGTCATTCTATTCACTAATCTAGTTTATAGGCTTGCTGTGCTGTTTGATAGAATGCAGAGGATAGCAACCAAAACATATCCACACACGCAAATAAAGCAACCGTTCAAAGACCCTTTATGTCCCCTCCCCTTTTTGACTTCACTCTTGTCAGTGCAATTTTGCTTCTCATTTTGAAATCTGGGCTGTAGTGTTCCTGCATTCATTTCTACCTCAGTTTTGTTTCATTTCTCTTAGAAAGTAAAATAGAAAATTGGTAGTGGACACAACACACCACAGTATAGCTTTGCCAAACATATCACTTTGTTCTCTTCCATCTTTCTGCAGAAATCTCGTTTCCCCAATTATCAGTCTTTATGCTTACTTCCACATCAGTCCGCCACCCCCTCCCATGGCATAGATAGCGCTTTTCTTAGTTTCTTATTCCTCTCCTGCTTCCCCTCAAGTTGTTCTTTGTATCCTTTAATGCTTTATGTGCAACTCCTCATTGAAAGCGGGCTGATGTTCTCCCCTGCCTCTGAAAAGTCACAGTGCAGGCTGGAGCTTTCTAAAGCCGCCGCCTGTGCGTAAGCAAAACAGCCTAGCATTTTGAATGTATTTTTTTCTGGGTTTTTTTTTTCTTTTTTTAGTTTAGAGATGCAGTAACAAAACTGTTGCAAAGCACTGGCATTTTATGTATTCAAATAAGTGATGTACATTTTTTAAAAATTTAAATAAATGCAATGAGAAGCCCCAAGAAAAGTCTTTCTGTTATTTTCTTTTTTCTTCAAAATTTTTTTTTATTGAGCTCATCCACAATGTCAAATTCTCTGAAATACTTCACATAGAGAAAGTTAATGAGGGACTTCATGATATTTCTTAAATTTTATGATGCATGATCATTACTGCCCTTTTACTCATGTTGATAAAAAATGAGCAAATGTACCAGAATTTAATTTATTATGATATTCAATCAATTAAAACTGTGGTTAAATACAAATATTCCATGTTAAAAAGCAGTGCCTTTCATTAAGGATACAAAAAATAATACATATGTCCTCTGCTTTTCACAAGTAAATAAATGCTATTGGCCTGTTCTGGGTCTACCCTGTGAATCCCTCTTTGTAAGGAAATTCTAATATCCACATTAACTTGTAGGTTCATATTGATCTCACTGACAAGTTTAGTTTTGCACAGTGCTGACCTATTTTCTGTCTTTTACACATTACATCTCATTTCCGCCAACATGCTGTGTTCACCGGAAAGCATCTGGCAAATTTTGAGAAATCCAGGTTTACTTGGACAACTTTGGAAAATCCAATATCAACCCACATTTTTGGTGGCTAGTGAGACTTAATGCCAAATATATGACCGTATTGTTGTTTTCCACACTCATTGATAAAACTGACAATAAATTGAAGTCATACATACTGGCTTTAGCTTTAAATGATTTTAAAATTAGTTTGAGATGTGAGTGGTCAAAAAATCAATGTACTTAGCAGAAGCTAAGGTTTGTGTGTGATTTTCATTTAGCCTCAGGAGTTCTAGAATTTAATCTCTTAGGAAATGAGGCAAGTTGAAGAAATGAAGATCTAGTGGAGGAACTAAGGCTGATCTTTGAGTAGATAGTGCTCTCCTGTGGTTCTTTGATTGTACATGGCAGCATTATGAGCTCATCTGTGGACTAGCCTATTAATGAGCTCTTTTCGGACCATCCATTTTGGGGCTTGAGGTGGGGGTGGGTACCACATCCTCAGAAGTAAATGTGTACAATTGGTGATAGTACAACTAAGTAATCAGGCTTCATCCTCTTGACCTTTTTTCAACTGCTAAGAATTTGGAGAAGACTCCTAATAAAGGTAAGGTAATGAATCAGTCCAAATCCCTTGGCTGTCTGGCCAGGAGATTCAACCAGTCCGTTTAACAGCACCTCATTCTCGTCTTCACAAGTGTAATAACATTTCAACAGGGATGAAAAGAAGGAAGTGAAAGAAACTACTTCAGTAGAAGGATCAATAGAAATTCAAGAGGTAGTTTATAATGACCC
>RJWT010004790.1:27500-32460 GCA_004365215.1 Cuniculus paca
TTACTCACTTCAGGAGACTTCAACACTTCCTTCTCTTAAAACCCAAGCCAAAGGTAAAATGACCCAGCATCGTCAGTGTTTCAGTGTTTGGAATTCCTAGCTCCCCAGGCCATGAACACAGCCTGTATATTTAACTCTAAGGAATTCACATAAAATTCTGACATGTTTTTATTGTGGATATAGGGCAACTATTCTGAACTTATAAAATTAACTGCTTTCAAATATTTACAAGGAAAGGAAATACGGTTTAACCTCTTCTCCATTTGGTATCTTCACTGGTGTTTTTGCGCTTACCGAAGTTTTATGGAATTTACTTCTTTGCGATGTTATGTTTTAAAATAAAAGACATAACCCAAACATATTGTTTCTGTAAGCAGATATTCTCTGATTCTATCTCCGTCTATCACATTTTAGAGACATAGAATCTGACAACTAGGAATTTAGTTTATATTGCATATGAAAAGTGGTTTACAGGCATTTTGTACTTTTAAATCAGAAGTAAGACAAGTTCAATAGCGCTTTTAAAGGTACCTAGAGAAGACCACAAATGCAATCTTAATTCTAAGATAACTGTTTTGGGCAGTAGTAATGAAAAATTATATCACAAAATCAGTGAGGGTTATGAAGCTGTCATCTGTAACACAAGAAAATATTAATTTCAGATTACAGATACTTCTGAAATTTAGGAAGTAGCAAAGGAATAATTTTGGATTAAGCAGCAATGGCTTAAATTTTGCTCAGCCTATGTGGGTGTATTTTAAAAGGTAGTACAGTTTCTATTTTTACTCTGCATTCCTATTATGAGCCTTGCCTGGTTTTAACACATGAATAGAGCAAGTGCTTCATCATGTTACACAATGATAGTTATTAGCTTCTGGACAAAGAAAACTATTCCACATCACTTCAACATATTGAAAAATCATACATGTATTAAATGCACTGCTCACTGTTTTATCAAACACTCTCAAAAACAAGAAACAAAATTCTCATTTTTGTTTTGCAATTAATACAGTTTTACAGCAGTTTTTAACTGATACTTATGCCTACTCTTTTCAAGTTAATACTATTTAATTGTAATAACTGAAAATTGTCCAAGAATTAAATTCCCATGTTCATCCTCTATTTTTTTCCATACATTTACAAGTCCTTCACTTGGGGTTGGGGAGGTCTCTATATCTACTTTACCATTCATAACTCCCCATGTACACATAACACAACCGATAAGATGCTACAAAATTCTCTAAGAACCTTGTAGGGAGTGGAACAAATGACTGTTGGCCACAGACTGAAGATGGTGAAAGACAGTTACAGAATATTCACTGTTCAGGTCCATTTGTCCCTCATTAATCTACTTAGATCTATCTCCTTTGTATGTTTTTTGGCCTACAACGATAATTCTCAAACTTTAATATGCATAAAAATTACATGGAAACCTTTTAAAAATGTCCTGGGCCTCACCTTTAGAGATTTTTGTTTTGTAAATAGCATAGGGCTCACATATTTATATTTCTCTTAAATGCTTAGATAAGGCTAACATGCTAATTTGGAGATCACTGGACTGCTAGTACAAAATTCATAAATATCCTCAGCTGAGTCATCTTCTTGGAGCTTCTGTCAGTAAACCACAAATGTCTTAGCTACTACCTAAAGATTAAAAGAAAGCAATACTCTGAACATCATTATAATCACTTATAAATCATTGTTCAAAACACTTTCTTATACCTAAACAAACGCTTAAGCATAAAGGTTTGCTTTCCAGTTGATTTGCCATTGAGTGCTGTGCAACTCAATTTGAAAAAGAATTTTTATGACATGTTTGGTGTCATAAAAATGAATAAACATCATTGATGTGATAAAATGATAAAATATAGAGTCTCTTTTTCCCTTAAACCTTTCCTTAATTTCAATCTACTTTAGTGAAAATTTGTAAGTAAAAAATAATAAAAATAATGTATGAACAACCATTTTGAAGAAAGCAGGAGACACTAGGGTAACCATTGTTAATCTCCTGTTGTTATGTTTTGAAAACCTGTATAGCTTGCAGTGTTCTGTTCTAAAATGCTATATTATGTTTGACTCTGTTTTGTTTTGCTTTGTTTTGTTTTGTTCTATTCTCTTTAATAATAATAATAATAATAATAAAAATATAGCACAATTTATAAAGTCCCACAGCAATACTGTTTACATTATATTAAAACACTTTATTATTTCATCATATACCTTGACACCTAGCCAAATTACTCTTATGCCACAACAAAGTTTTAAGACTTCATCTATATACAAATTGCATTAGGTAATCAAATATTCTTTCAGTTCAATGTAATACACAGATCTATAAATAGGAAGCAGTAAAGACAAATAATTCATAAGGCCATATCATGAGTGTCAGAAAATTATTTCCACCAACTCTTACAAGCTAACCCTATTATACTTTTACTATATATATTAGGACTCCAGTATATGCTAAATACCATCTAAAATTGAGCCTGGATTATTAATGAAACAATACTAACCTATTTCTTTTAGTTTTAAGTTAGCAGTATTAAGTCAACAGTCAACAAAATTTTCTTCCCCAATCTTTGAAATTGAAAGATTCAGAACTCTTCCTGACAATAACGTTTATGTACCGCTTAGCGATAGTTTTCTGACCAAAGCCACATAGCTTCATTCCTGTTCTCTGTGATTTGTAAATTTGCTGGATCTAAATGTGTACCATTTCTTATATATTTGGCAAATATGATTTGTCTACAATAAACAGTTGGAGGGTCAGGGATCTAGCTCAGCGGCCTAAGGGCCTGCCTGGCAAGCACAAGGTCGTGAGTTCAATCCCTGGTGCAGCAAAAAAAAAAAAAAAAAAAAAAAGTTGGAAGATCATGAAGGAACCTCTTAAAAGATAGGCTTTATACAATTAAATAGGCATACTTCTAAAAATGTTGGATGAGTTAACATTATAGTATCTGATATCGCAGTTGAGCCAGTATATATGTCATCAAGTCCATTTTTGGGAGGTAGATTCATCACATTCCTGCTACTGTGTATTTTATTAACTCTTCCTGGTATGCTGTAAGGTTTTGCACTTATTTTAAAAAGTCAACATTAAAGGAGATGGGAGAGGCAGAGTAAAGAAGGTAAAATGGAATCAAAATAAAATAAATGGATTTTATCATTAAGTAAATGGTGTTTCACATACGTAACTGTTCCAATGTTTTTATTTTTCTAAAACTAACATCTTAGAATATGTTTAATATCTACAATATAACCATGTGCTGATACTGCTGTTGATGATCATG
Source organism: Cuniculus paca (assembly GCA_004365215.1). Lineage (NCBI taxonomy): Eukaryota > Metazoa > Chordata > Mammalia > Rodentia > Cuniculidae > Cuniculus > Cuniculus paca. Next base: position 30,791 of record RJWT010004790.1, read on the forward strand.
AAAAACACTTGGGGAGATTGACAATAATTAAGAGCCCTCTTCTGATGCTATCTTCTCTTATCTACAGAATATCAAAGAGTTTAGTTGTATGTCAGTGAAAGTGGAACAAAATTTTATGTCTATGGACTGATAAATTCAGTTACCAAATGTCTTCAGGTGGAGAAGTTTAAGGCTCAGTATCATTGTTTATAGGCATCCTATTTCAATAAATGAAAATTTAACAGCTGGGCATGGTGGCATATGCCTGTCATCCCAGCACTAGGGACGCTCAGGCAGTAGGATCACCATAATTTCAAGGCCAGCCTGGACTACATAGTAAGGCTCTATCTTTAAAAAAAAAAAAAGTTTTTTTATTTTTTAGGAAACAAGTGAATAGATGTACCAACTCTCCATGGTGAATGTAATCAGTAGGTACTAAAAACATACACTGATAAAAGTTAAAAAAAAAACTAAGAGCATATTCAGTCTCTTTGACTACTTTACCATGCCATATATATATTCATTTCAACACTATTTCCAAATAAATCAATATTCTTTGGGAAAAATTAATAAACCATTGAAAAGAAAAATACATTGGTAACACATTGAGCACTATAGTATGTCATGATCCTAAGAAAAACTTCTTTAGGGTCTAGCAGATGATAAACTATACTTGAAAATATGGATTATACTAGAAAGATACGTGCGTAAATATGAGTCTTTTATATATATATATAAAAGTGGGGGCTGGACTGTGACTCAGTTGGTAGAGTACTTGCCTAGCATATGTGAGGCTGTTGGTAGATCTTTAGCAACACAAAAACGAAAAGATAATAATTTGAGTTTACATGATTTTTAAAAACATGACTTTCTTTTCAATTCAAAGTATACTTAGTAAGGAAAGATGTTGAAGCAAAAAGTGAGTTCCACGTCACTTAATAACTATTTCTAGATATTTACTAAAGACTTGGCATAATACTGTTTTACTATTTATCTTGATAAATGTTTCTAACAACACTGTGAGGTAGATGTCCGTTTTGCAGAGGTGAAAATGGAAGCTTAACAATTTTAGCAACACAATAAAAATGAAAAAGATTGGAGAACATGAAAGAATTCTAACTCACTTCTACAGACTCAAAGGCTGTATTCTTCGTCATTATACTATACTGCCTGACGTTCCAACTGACTTAATATATTGCATGTTTGTCATAGTAATTATAGAGAATACTGCTAGGCACTGGTCAGAAGCCATGAAAGTTTGTCCATAAAAGTCAAAAGTGACGTAAGAAATGAACGGCCAGAGCTTTCTGGACTTCGATGTGAACTATCAAGTAGGCAAAATTTTTGTTTTGTTTTGTTGTTGAGACAGGCCCTCACTGTGTAATTTAGGATCCTCTTGGACTCATTATGTATCCCAAATTGGCCTGGAACTCCCAGTGATTTTCCTACCTCAGCCTCTCAAGTACTAGGAATACAGGCATGTGTATCACCACACCCAACTCTAGTCAAACTTTGATATAGCTTGGTTTTCTTTTCTTTAGTGATTGTCTACATTTTTTTTGATATGCCATATGGAGTGAATTTTTAACTTTACTTGCAGTTAATCTTTCCCCACCATGTTACACATGGTAAGGCACATTCATGTTATTTTTTGTTGTTTTATTTTTAATGTTTATGAAATTTTTTAACAT
>RJWT010004791.1:0-32457 GCA_004365215.1 Cuniculus paca
GGAGGATGGGTCCAGCTTCACTGCCAGGATGGACAACAGCTTGGGGCTGTCCTGTGGTGGCCCTGCTGTGGGAGATGGTCTCGGCGGGCCATGTGGGAGTGGACCCCTGTGGAAAAGGGGCTCCTGGTGCGCATGAGGCTGGGCAGTAGTTGGGGTGGGGAAGTAGCCCTGTGATTCTTATTCTCACCCCTGACCCAGAAAAGGAGCCCTCAGCTCCCTGGTGGCAGCAACCAAGAGCACTCCCAGAGGACCTGGCCTCCACTGCACGCTCGGGGAGCTGGTTACAGTTTGAGTTAATGCTCCTTAGAAGGAGCGGATGGGTCCCTAAGGGGCCTTTTGGGAGATTACAGATCACATTCGAACCAATCCACCCTGGGAGGGAGATGGGAGGCGAGCACACTAAATCAGCTGTCTGAGTCCAGGAAGCCAGGAACCTGCGTGTGGGCCAGAGTCAGCCCCAGAAAAGGCAGCAGAAACACTTGCAGAGGGTGAGTTGTGCGCTGGGCGGCAGCCTGTCCATGCACCCAGACTCCCTTCAGCCTGTCCAGTGGTGTATTATCAGGCCTATTTGACAGATGAGGAGATAGACACAGATGCTGTAGAGGGTAGGGGGCTCGCATGAGGTCACACTGCTTTGAACCCGTGCTGTCTGTCCCAGGGCAGTGCTGCCAATGGCCTTGCTGCATGGCGTAGCTGGACCTAGTGCCACAGCAAGAAGTGGGTCTTCTGCCTGGCTGGGATGGTATGGAGGCCCAGGCTCTGTGGGGGACCCGGCTGCAGCTCAGGTCTATGAGGACACATTCTGTTCTTCTTGGTGTCTGGCTGGATTATGGAGGAGATGCGGGGTTCATATCCCTGGAACCGTTTCCCTTTCCTGGGACACGGACTCAGAGAGATGTTCTACCTTCACCCACCTTGGCTCGCCCTGCCTGGAAGCTGGCTACCCCGCCTGCCCAAGGCTCAGGTGGAGACTGCGTGGCAGGTATTTTAGGAGGAAGGCTTAGGTCTGGGTGTTGACTCTGCTCAAGGCCAGGGCAGGTCTGAAGTGCTGGGAGCGACTAAGGCAGTTACATCAGGAATGACTTGCTGGACATCCCTGGATGCTCCATCTCCTGTCCCAGCGCTCAGATCCAGACCTGACCTCAATGTCCTGGGCCTCAGGACATTATGAAAACTCTAGCAGGTGTGGCTCCAAAGCATCCAGAAGCCATCACCCCTAGAGACCAAGGAATCCTCTTTAGCCCTCCTGTTCTGGGTGGAGCGGGGTGGTTCAGGTAGCTGAAGTCCCAGACCACTTCTTTGCATAAACATTTTCAATGCTTTTATCATGACCTGCAGAATAAAACTTGTTTTAGGCCTTATATAAATTCCATAGTTCCTTTATCTCAGCCACTTATAAGAGCCCCCAAGGAAAGAAGGAGCCAAGGCCAGGAATGTGCAGCCTCCCTGGGCTCTGGGACAATACTGAATTGACACTTTGAAGGTGGCATTGCTGCTTCTCTGATGCACACCACTCCCTGCCTAGGCCAGAGGGGGGTTGGCTGTTTTGCCTGGTGTCATTAGGGATGGATCTTGTCCTTTCTTCTGCTCCGGATTGGTCTTTAGGGCCCCTCTCTGTTTTGGCTGCTTCACCCCACAGAATTCTGGCTTCGGCCAGGGTTACCAATAAAATAAAATATTGCGAATTGTAATTTATGGGATGAAAACAAAAGACAACATTATTTGTATCTCTCACAGTCTTTTTAAATTTTATATTCGTAGCTTATTGGTTCACTTTTGGGTAATAAGCCCAATTTAAATGGTCACTTTTAGGTAACTAATAGATTTCAATTACAGAATTAGAATATATAGCACAAGTAATAATCTACTATTCAAATTTGATTGTATGTTAAATGTTATCCTCCCTGCGGCTGTAAGGTGATGGGAGAGGGGAGGGAGGGATGCGGCTGCTCTTGGAGACCTCTCCTGGGTAGAAAAGGGGATGGAGGAGGGGAGGGAGCAGTGAATTCTTTTCTTTTTCTGGTCGGGATTAGGCTTTCCATTCCCACGGCTGGCTGAGAGGCATCACCTTGTTTCTTCCACTTCCCAGGTCCCTATGGGGCCATTCCGCACACGTTCTTTGCTGTTGAATCCCTGCTCTTCCTATCAGTACCAATGGGCAGTACTTTAAAGCTGCTCTCCCCCTGGACTCTGCGGTCAACATTTATACTGCCTTTGTCCCCAAAGGTGTGTGGGCTACGCACCAGACAGTGGCTTCTTCTCTGCCCTAGTCTTGTAGTTAGTTTTCCTAGGTTGGAGGTGGACACCAGGATTGAGTCTTGGTCATCCTTCTCCCCTCTTCGGTGGGACACGTGTTGCATCTTGGGGCTTCTGTGAAAGCTTTTCAACTCCCCATTACCTGTGTCAAAGACAGTTCTGCCTGCTGCATGACACTGAGTGAGTTCACAGCAGGGTGTTCAGCTCTCAGGGGTCCTTTGGCAGCCCTGCCTGCCTACTGGTCATCAGGTAATGAACTAAACTTCCAGGAAGGAAGTGGACAATGGGAGTAACCTATGAATTCCAGCTCCATCCTTCACTAGGTGATTTAACCTAGGGACAGCTGATTTGAGTTTTGTCATTTGTAGAATGGGGATACCAGAACTTACCTTATAGATTGTTGAGAAAAATAAAATGAGATAACCAAAGGCACCCGGAGCAAGGAGCCTGGCCATCATGAGCCTCCTGTAAGTACCAATATGTTATTCTTCTTATCCAGACTGTGGGAAGCAGTAGGGTGGTTGTTAAGAGCACAGGCTGTAGAGTTTGGAGCAAGACATTGCTGGTTCAACTTGGTTCAAGCTTTGTGACCTTGAGAAAACTACTAATTTTTTCTGAGCCTCAGTTTCCATAGCTGTACAATGGGGCTTTCACTATCCCTTTCTGCCCCGGTCTGTTGGGGGGATTTATTGAGACAATCTATAATGCTTGGAACCCAGGGCCTAGTTTATTGTAGGCGATTGATAAATGATTGCCATTGTAGTCTATTACTGACAGGAGACAGGATTTTCCTGGAGTCCTAGAAAGTGCCAGTCTGTACTGATGCCCCTTTAAATCAACCATCCTGCCCTGAGTTATCTGTGCCACTTTAATCATCCAGGAAACAGTGAAGGACCCAGATATAACTGGGAAGCCCTTGATTTATAATTACTGTGCCTCACAGGCGGTAATTTCTCCTCCACCAGCCTGGCCTGGTCCTGCATGGTAGAACACAGTTCTCTGTTGTCAAGAGCTAGGAACTTCAAGTCTCAAATTAAATGCAAACAGATGGGTATCTCTCATCTGTGTTTTACTCTGCTCTCCAAATTATCCTGGAGAGAACAGGGGAGTAAGGAGGAGCTATCCCTGGCCAGCCTCGCTAATGAGCAGGCTCATCTTCCTCGTCCTCCTCCTGCCGTAACGAGAGAAGAATTGCTTTTCTGTTTGGTAAACCAGTATCAATATTTCCAGAGTGATGCATTGATGAAAACAACCCCAGGCCTTATTCGTCCTCTGGTAGCTGGGGTGAGGTTGCAGGGAGGATTTCTGGGGCTGAGGGTCCCCTTCTGCCTGGCCTGACCCCCTACGCATGCAGAGCAGCCTGGAAAGAAGCTAGATAAGAGACCCTCCCCTCTCTCGGATTCTTACTCCCTTGCCCAACCTTAGGTGGAGGCCCACCCAGGAGATACAGATGGGGCTACAGCTGGGCTTTCTGGTTTCTTGCTCCATGGTTTCCTACTCAAGTGGTGTTTTCAAACTTTTAAAAAGCCACACAATCTTTTAGAAAGTGAAATCGAATTCAAGAACTCAACATACAAAGCATATGAAGTAGCAATGCTCTGGGTGAAATGAGGTCAGTACAGGTGGTGGTGGTGGTGGGGCCCTAGTGTGGGGACCTCTCACACCCCCAATGACCCTGCAAACTCCTTCAGAGGACCCTGGGGTTCTATGGCACCTGATTTGAAAACTCCTGCAGTAAACTCTGTTGTCTTGATTCTCAACACCTACACTGGGGGAAGAAAATCTGGAGGTTTGTACTCGAGTTTTTTTTTTTTTTTGAAATCAACCAGAGATTAGAGAGCCTGCTTGTTGCCTCTTCTGCCATGGGTACTGACTGAGGAAGGACAGGGAAGCTGCTCTCTGTTTTCAGGAGAAAGGGTCAGGAAGAGATCAGGCCTCTGAGTAAGATGGACCCTGCTTTTGGAAGTGCCTGAGTCCCAGCTCAGAGTGGTCAATGTTTCCCCTAGGGAGCAGTGGGGTTCTATCTGAGGGATCCCCCCTGGGATCCTGGAAAGAAATGGTCTGGAGGTTCTCAGTCCTGGGTTTTCAGGGGCAGTTCTGTGTCCACTGGCAGGACATTCACTGCTCTAAGCTAAGTCTGCTGTAAGCTTGAGTCTCCTAGCTTCTGAGATAGGGATGATAGTGTGACCTGGAGTGTTGGATGATTCCCTGAGATCAAGGGCTTCAGAAGGGGACTGATGAAGTTTCTGGTTCATAAGAAGTGCTCTATATTCGTTGGTACTTAACTTCATGAGTTCATTTTTTATTCAACAAATGTTGATGTGAAACCCCGGGCCCTGGCTGGTTGCCAAGGATACAAGCTGGCTGGAAGGGCTGTGGGCTGGGAAGGACAGGGCTGCACGGAACACTTGGTCCCTGCTGCTCATACCTGTGCCAGTGCACTCCATTGTAGTCCCTTCTTAGAGCACGAAGGCATTAGGAAGTGCATTTGTTTTTTAGATTTTTTTTTTTTAAAGAAGTAGTCATGATGGCATTGTTACTACGGGGTGGGTGATTGTTTTTGCTCCCAGCAATTCTATGATCTTATGACTATGGGCCTCAAAGAAGAGGCTGGGCTCTGGCTTTTCTCTAGCACCTAACTTTAAATTCTGTGGGTACAGGTCAACTCTCACTTGATGGAAAGGGAAGGCTCATAGAGGTGTAGACTTGACCAAGTTCATTCAGCTAGCCAGTGGCAGAGTTGGTCTATAAACTAGTTTCTGGGCTCAGGGCCTTGTCCTTGGCTGTATCAGGCCACATAGAGCATCATTTTGGCTATGTGAGATCATTTTCCTGGTCCTCTTCAGTAGGAACCTTCCTGAATTCATGCCCTCTCTATGGTGGTGCTAAGCTGGGCTGGTCTAGATTGATGGGGATCCTTCAGGGGCGAACCTTCGAGGAGAGAAATGGCTCACTTTGTGGACTCCTGGGCAGCCCCCAACTTAGACTTCTTTTCCTTTTGAACTTGCCCAGGTTATAAACCACACAATTAAGGGCTTGCTAATAAGCCATCCATCTTGTCCCACAAAGAGAGAGCTGCAGGCCTCCTGCAGGCTTCCTCCTCCTGTGGGAGGGGATCAATGCCTTATCTCAGCCGGGCCTGTGTGGAGAGGAAGGAGGGAAATGAAAGCACTTAATTAAGGCGCAGAGGAGTGGAAAGGGAACACTGTGTCCTCCCTGGTACCCTGTATCTCCCTTCTGAAGGCAGCATGCACTGGAAAGCCTGCTGAGACTGGGCCTGCTCAGGGGGTCTGCGTGGGCTGCCGCCTCCTTAGTAGGGATCAGAGGATGAGGTGTGGAAGACGAGAGAGACTCTCCTGCACCAGGCTCCACTTGCCCCAACTGGAAATGCCCCATTCTTCCCCTTTCTGTCCCCAGGCCAAGCAGGCCTGGCTCTGGCTGTAGGCAGTGAGCAGAGTAGAGAGCAGCAAGAACTCCGCTTAAAAATGCACTCTAGGGCCTCAAGTTTGTATTCTTTCAGGTAAGAAGGGCTTGGCTCTGTGTCGCCCCATGACTGGCAGTGCTTGTAGAAGAGAGCCCCTTTGACATGCTCCAGAGAGGAAGGACTTCACATGGCTGTCCATGTGTCCCCTGAGATGTACCCTGGGTGTGCCCATTGATGGTGTCCAGAGCTGCCCCTGGGAAAGCGAGTGCCCATGTGTGAAAAGCATCGCACACTTGGAAGACCTGAATTTTCCAGGCCGTTGGCATTGTTCTCCTCGGGTTCTTCCCTGCTCTCCCATGTGCCTTTGTCCTCTGTGAACTTGTCTGGTGACATCTGGGCAGTTCTTGGTCCCTTGGCTCCTATACCTTCTGTCCTGACTGATATCATGCTGTCAAGCTTCTCAAGCCCGGGGGCTCCTGGCCTGGGTGGGATCCTTACCCCTGGCTTTTCCAAACATGACTCCTGTCCCACCTCTAGTCCTTCACCACCAGCTCTGAGACAAGAAACGCCACTTGCTTGGTTCTGTGACATGAGACTGCAGGGAAGAGACAGGTGGGGCGAGAGATCTCAGAGCTTCCTGCGCCTAGATGAAGGGCTGCTGCTCTCTACCCTGGAGGGATCCCAGCACAGCAGTCCTGCACCACCCTGCCCTGGGGCACGGGCCAAGTGGTTGCCTTCCACTCCTCCCAACCTACTCCAGGGCATCAGGGGTGTGAGTGGAGCGAACAGGCAGCAACAGTGGGTAGAGCTGACTATCCCTATAGGTGTACCCTGCTTTCTCCACACCCCTGTAGGACAGACTTGGTGGGCCTACTCAGTAGGACCCTCATGCATGGAGTCATCAGTGCTCATGCTTAATGGAGGGCAAAGTTGGCTAAGCAACTGATTAATTCACTGAATATTTTCTTAAGGCAGTAAAGGAGGGAGAACCAACCCCACCCCAGAGTGATCCACAGTGGGTTCTCATAGTACTGTCCCTTGCTGATCACTCACAGGCATAACTGCATACAGCTCTGACCTTACCCACCATTCCTCCTGCCTAGGGTGTGGGGTGAGCCTCAAGCAGAGGGTTCAAGGCTAGTTTCTGTCCTGGTGAGTAACGTAGCCTTCACTCCCCCCGTCTCTTGGAGTCTGATTTCTCACTCATGTTGCTCACTCCAAAGTCCCATCTGCCACGGGGAAGATGCTTCCCAATAGCTGTTTCAGAGTTTGGTACCCTCTGCCTGTTCTTGTTCTGGGTGTTGTCTTGTACCAGGCATCTCCCGTGCCTGCAGAGTCCAGCTGCTGCCTCCACAGCTAGCTCTAGCACACTGGGCAGCGATACTTCTTTCTTTTTCGACTGAGGGCTTGGGCTCCTGTAGGGACACACAGACACACACATACACACACAGACACACACACAGACACACACAGCAGCTGCCACATATGTGCAAACCAGGGTGTGAGTCAGTGATGACCCAGAGTCTTCATACTGGCTTACAAGAGCTGATTTTTACAGGTTCAGAAAACTTGTGAGACAGATGTTAAACTGTTGGCAGGTTGAAGTAAACTATGGCAGGAGTATTTACACTGTGGGAATTGACAAATGCTACAAATCAGTCCCTGCCCCAGCAGATTTCCCAGCACACTACAGGACTGAGTTCACTCGCATGCTCCGGGCAATCCTTCACTGTGGGATCAGGAGCAGCTGGGTAAATACCGTCTCCTTCCAGTCTTCAGACAAGTTGCACAGTTCTCCACCTTCAAGGGTCCCAGCAGAGCCAAGCCCCAGTTCCCAGAGCAGTGGCAGGTCAGATATCACACCCTTGTGTTGGATCTGCATCCTTCTCGGCCTCTCTCCAGCTCTCACTCCTAGTCCCTGGGAACCTCCCTTTGCAAATAAGCTTACTTACCTGCAAACCCTTGTCTCAGACTTTTTCATGGGTCAGGTAAGTAGAATTATTGTTTAAGAACAGGCTATGCTTGCTTGCCTGGCCCAGAAGGTACCATTTCTATGCTTTTATTCCTATGGTTTTTATTTCTGTGTCTAGTTGTGATTGTAGAGTGACTTTCCAAAACAATAGCTTTCTGCGGAAGTGGAAAGGATTTTAAAATATTCTGTTGATTTAGGCAGCAAAAGAAACATCTTCTGGCCTGGGTGGTCTCTCCAAGTCTTTGGTCTGTTATTCTAACAACTTTTCCCCTTGATTAACTGAGTTCCATTTGCAAGTATAACCACCACCTGTGCCTTCTCACTATTGGATTTCTCCCGCGTGTCTCCAGTCACAGCTGTTCAGGAACTTTAAAGTTGGAGGTTCCATCCTTAGAGCATTTACTCAGCTATCCCGCAAACAGATTTCATATGCCTTAATCACCTTTCCAATTTCTAACCCAAACTATCTGCCTTAATTTCTAACCCAAACTATCTGCCTTAATTTCTAACCCAAACTGTCTGCCTTAATCATGTTTCCAGTTTCCAACCCAAACTATCTGCTCTAATCTGCTTCAAATTTTACCCACTGGTAGCTGGTCTGTGACTCAGTTTCCCATTTTTAGCAGAGTCTCTTGGATTGTACTTAGCTGAATAGGTTGGGTGATGGTTGGAGATAACTTCTACTTACCTGGGTCATGGACAGCAGCTATTGTTAGCTCTTTTTTTTTTTTTTCTATTTTATTTTTTTGCGGCACTGGGGATTGAGCTCACGACCCTGCGCTTGCCAGGCAGGCACTTAGGCCGCTGAGCTAGATCCCCGGCCTATTGTTAGCTCTTGTGCTTATCTCCTTAAAGTGATCATGACCCCCAAAAAAGGGCCAGGAAGGAAGAGAATTGGGCATTCCTTCCTTCTCTGTTTCTTTGTGAGTGTCAGCCTTGGGATTATGGAAAAGCATTTCTCAATTAGTCTCATTTGGTCTGCACAGCTCCATGAGGTCTGTGTTCCTTGTCATCAGTCCTTGATGGGAGTGGTAGGAAAGATGAAGGAAGAAGAATCATCATCATCAGGATCCTGAAAAGGCACATGGAAGAGAAAAGACATGGCGATGGTCAATAGAAAGATCCTCTGTAGGAGTGCCAGGCTGGCTCTCTGAGATTTCACTGGGCTCCCTGAGGAGTTGGTATGGTCAGGAAACTCCCAGATACTCCCCACTGGTCCTCCCCAGGATCCTCAGAATTCTGCTTCATGCTCTGGATGCAAGATTCTTGTACTCCATCTCCTGAAGTACGGAAAGAATGGCTGGGTTCCCTTCCCTGTCAGCCCATGGGTAGACTGGCATATTTTTGTAGAGCCCAAAGGGAAGCCATAAACAGGAGAATCAAAGTTCTGAGACCCAGTTCCTGCTGCTTCTCTTTGTAAGGAACCAACATAGCAGGATCCTTATGACTCTGAAGGACATATTCTCTATGTCCTAATCCTCTGCCCTTTGAGTCCTTAGAACTCAGGGCCCGTGATAGAGAGATTTAATGTTTCAAATATCCATGTGCTTCTGAATATTCTTCAGCCTTCCTTGCAAACAGGTTGGGGCAATGTGAGTGGTTCTACCCAATGAGATGTGGGCAGACCCGATGTAAGTGACTTCTAGGATGGCTCTTGAAAACATTATATGAACATAGTCAGCCCTCTATTTTCTGGTTGACAACAGTAATGGAGGCTGCAATCTAAGCATGGGAACATTACATGACAGAGGAGCTTGGATTCCCGAGTCACCACTGGATTAGAACCACGTGAGAGAGCCATTTTATCCTCCTGATTTGGCCTTTGCCCCCTGATGTTATATATCATTACATTATATAGTAGACTTTGAAGGTATAATTAAGATTATTAGTCAGATGATCATAGATAGTGCGATTATCCTGTATTAACTGGGTGAACCCAATGTAATCATATGAATCCTTCAAAGAGGAAGTCAGAGAGCTTTGAAGGGTGAGGACTTGACACACCACTACTCACTTTGTAGATGGAAGAAGCCATGAGCCAAGGAATGGAGACAACATCTAGAAGTTGAAAACAACCTTTGGCCAAGAAGTAACAAGGACATAGGGGCTCCAGTTCTGTTATGCCAACAACTTGAGTAAGCTTGACTTTTCCTAGAGACTTCTGATGAGAGACTTCTGATAAGAGACTTCTGATTAGCAAACACCTTGATTTTCTTCCTGTGTTACCCTAACCCAGTGGTGGTGAACCTATGGCACATGCTGCAGCAGGCTATTTGTTATCACTGAAAGCTCTAAAAGGTTCACTATCACTGCCCTAAGCAGAGGGCTCAGTCAAATCCCAGCCTAGATTATTATAAGACAATAAATGAGTATTGTTTTAAAAGCCAACGGCAATATGATAGCAATAGTATACTAATACAACCATGTGGGACTTTATGGGCATAAAAAAATCCTATAATCTACTGATATTTTAGAGCCTATCTGTTGTAGCAGCTAATGATACTCACTCTGACTAATACAGGTTCTTTTAGCTACCAGTGTGCAGGGATCCCCTCTCTAGCTGGAGGCAGAGTGGAGAAGAGACTGGGTTCTAAATTAGTGCTTATTTAGGTCTCCTGGAGAGTTAATAGTCTCAAATGGGGGCTGTCATAGTCTTTTTTTCCATTATTATAACAAAATACCTGAGACTGAGAACTTTATAAAGAATAGAGGTGGTTTATTTAATGCACAGATTTGCAGGCTGAAAGTCCAAACAAATAGTATGGTGCTGACTCTGGCAAGAGCTGTCTTGGCTGCATTGTATGATGGCAGATGGCAGCCTTGTGGGAGTATGTACCAAAGGGAGACGTCACATGGTGAGACAGGAGGCCAGAGTTGGTAGAGACCAGCTTCACTGCTTGATAACAACCCACTCTTTTGGGAACTAACTGAAATCCTATGAGAACTAAATCTCTTCTAAGGGTAGCGCCCCAATGACCCAACATCTTCCATTAGGCCCCACTTCAACACCACCATCCTGAGGACCAAGCCTCCAGCACATGAATCCTTGGGGACCAAACCACACCCAAATCATAGCAGGTGCTCAGAGAGAAGTGCAGCTGAGGTCTCATGAGTCTTGGGAATCAGGAAAGTGGCCCAAGAAAAGTCCGGAGGAGGGAAAGGTGGGTATTCAAGATCACACAGCAAAATATTAGCAAAGCACAGGCTAGGACCCAGGCCTCCTGCAGCCAGGCATAGGATCTCTGTCCAAGCAAAAGGATGTGTAAACTTTGCCTGTGGCTGTGCATGGACACCATGTGCCTGGCATGCAGGGTTCCTTTTCTCCAGCCCTTGGGTCTGAAGGGTTAACGCTACTCTGCTCGGGAGGCTGAGAAGTGCAGCCTCTCCGCTTCGGTAATTGAAATCAATTTCTCAGCCTTATCTTTAGGAAACCTATATAGTCTAGACTGTAATCTGAAAGCTTGGGCTCAGGCAACTTTTAAATGAAAACCCCTCTGCAAGGGGGGAGAGGAAGAGAAGAACAGGCGGCTCACCTCTTTCCGCAATTTCTCAAGGAGCACATGAGTGTGTAGGGATGTCTCTTTTTTTCCTCGGGGTATTTGGCTTCTGAGTACGTGAGATTATGTTTGAGGATGTCTGAGGGTATATGTGTGTGCAGATGGGGCGGGGTGTGATGATGGAGTGTGTTAGTGTGCAAATGTTGGGAAGGGGGAATGTGTATGTGTATATATGTGTGCATCCTCGTGTGTGTGTGTGTGACAGGACATGGGTGAAAGCTTTCTTTCTGTGTTTGTTTTTGCCTCTGATCCTGTAAGTGCTTGGATGAGGGAAGTGGGTGAGAGCGTGTTAGGAGAGTAAATATGTGTGTGCAGGTGCCTGAGTAAATTCATGGGCTTGTAAATATGTTTGAGATCAGAGCATTGATGCATATTTATGTGTCTCATTTGAGAGCATTTTAGCCAATGGCGCCTCATCTCTCAATGCTCCTGGGCCTTGGAACAGTCCCATTATGTCTTGAGTGGCCTTACAGATGTGCCTGTTACCATCCAAACCTTTCTCCTAACTGCCCAGCTTTTCCTGTGCACCCAGAAAGACAGACCCTCCACTGGCTACCCTGGAGAGGCTTCTCAGCATCTCCCCCTTCCTGGAAGTTGCTCAGGTTCCCTCAGGATGGTGCTTCTTTAAGGGATGTGTGCAGGGAGCCTAGGTTGGCTCAGTCCATGGACCTGGGCACATTCAGCACCCAGGATTGGTCCCCAGGAAAGCTGGGAGCAAGGATGCAGGATTTGACAGCCTCTCTTTACAGGCTTAGGGTGAGGTCCCCTAGAAGGTGACCCAGAAGATGGATTCTCTCTTGTCAAAGCTGTAGTTCTAGACAGAGACCCATAGAGATGAGGGCAAATCCCCCTCAGTCCCCTGATCCCATTCCAGCAGAACATCCCCCACCCTTCTGAAGTCCCATGAATTTCTCATTTGAAGTCAGTCAGCCTTGAAATCCCTGCCAGTGATTGCAGGGTAATTCTGAGGCTGGTAATCAATGCCAGATGCTCAGCTGCCCAGGGTGGGGTGGCAGAGGTACACTTTTCTTGGGCTCCAGGAAAGACTAGAAGTAGCATGAGGAGGGCCTGGCCTGGGGATGGTCTCACCCCATTTGAGGTTCATGCCCTTCAGCTCAGATAGGAGAGAGACTGAGGGTTGCTGGTGTTAGAGTAATTGTCTCCCAGAAAGGGGTAGGGACAGTGAGTAGCTGTGGCAGCAGAAAGGACAAGCATTTGACTGGCTTGAGGACAAAGAAAAAGCTTGTGGGTGTGCAGGGAGCATTGTGGATGGAGGTGAAGGCAGCATAGGAGTCGGCAAGCTAATCTTGGGTCTGTGACAAATTAGCATCAGCCATAGAGTATCTGAGATTGGCACCTCTAACTTGTTCAGTTCTCATTGAGACATCTGGGGACTGATTCAGTGCTAAGTGACAACAGGAGTGGTGGTGTTGGGGCTGGCAGCGGTGGTGATAGGTCTAGTACTAGTGGTGATACTGAGGTGAAGTGTGGTATGGGGGAGTATGCTGCAGTCAGAGGTGACATGAGGAAAGGGGTAGTAGTGGTTATGGTGGAGTTAGGGGTGATGGTGTCGATGGTCCAGGGAGTAGTGAAGGGGATGTGGGCTGTGATGAAAGCTACAGTTTTGTCGGTGGTGATGTGAGAGGTGATAAAGGTGATATCATTGTAATGTGACAGTGGTGATGTACGGTGTAACAGGATGGTGAGGACTTTTGCAAAGGCAATAGGTGGTGGGGTGTAGACAGGGTTGCATGGGACCCACAGGATGGGTTGAAGCAGTGAAGGAGGGAGCTGTGTCCAGAAGCAATTCTGCAAAGAACAGTTAAGGCGGACCTGGTGTGAACCAGGTGAGCTGCCCTGGGTAGGAGCAGATAGTGTAAGGGGCCAGTGGCTAAAGCCAGGCAGAAGGTGACCAGTTCAGTGGCCATGTGGTGCTGTAGGCCCCCTGAGGGCATGCAAGTCTGAGAAGGCAAAGTTCAGATCCTAGGGAAACAGAGAGCTCAGTTGGAGTCAGGAACCAAGTAGGGAAATGAGCAGGTGACGGGGACAACGCGGGATTCCCAAGGCCAATTGCATAGGTGAATGCATGGCAGGTTGGGTATTGGGGAGGGTCCCAGAGATGATGATGGCATCATACCTTGCTTTCAATAAGCCTGAAAGAACAGGAACCCTGAGCCCAAAAGGAGATGAGAAGCACCCCCAAGTGAGGTGGCAGGCAAGGCAGAAGGAGTCCCAGCTTGGTACCGAGAGACGTGGGCTGAACACTATTTCTTATTAGCTATCAAACCTTGTGCATGTTACTCACCCTGTGATTCTGTGTTCTATTGCATAGACTGGGGATCATAACGCCTACCTTATAAGGATGTCAAGAGGACTAGTGTGTGTCAGGTCATGGAATCAGTGCTCAGCAGGGGTGACATTCTCAATTCCTACAAGGTAACCTTCTTTTCCAAATGTGCTCATGCCCACCCCAGGAGGGAACAAGGAGATCTGCCATGAGATCCAGCAGCCAAGGGACAGACTCATAATATCTTCCCTGGAAAGAGCTGGCCAGGGAGCCTAAATCAGCAAGATTAACAGGGGCTCACAGCCAAGACGCCAACCTGGAAATGGGGTGAAATGCTCTGCTTCCCAGGGGTTTGGCAGCCCCCACCCCATGCTTGGGTGTCTGCAGTCCTCTGTACCATGTGCTCCTCCAGTTTGGTGCCAAGGTCAGATCAGTGACTAACTGCCTGGGTGCCTGATTTGGTCTCTGTTGCTTAAATAGATGCAGAAATCAGTGTCCAGGGCGGGCTGAGAATATCATTCAATCCCTAAATGGAGACCCACTCCTGCCAAGAGGTGGGTTGGAGCTTAGTGGGGCTTCTCTTTTGTGGAACTGTTCTGTGATGACAAAAAACTCAGGTTATAGAAGCCAGCAGGTCAAAGGTCAAGTAAGATCTGTCTCTTTTCTACTTGTCCTTGGACAATGTCTTCCATGCTCTTAAGACCCAGTCTTCCTTCCTATAAAATAGGGGTGGTATTATCAACCTCACAGGTTCCTATGGGGTTGAGTATGGCAGATACTCAGTGAAATGACTCCACAATTCTGGCCTCTTGTTGTACACGCCCTTGCAGAATCCTCTCCTCTAGAGTATTGCTGCACCTGTGATTTGCTCCTAAGTCGTAGAACATGGCAGCACTGATAGGAGGCCCCCTTTGCGACTTGGCTACAGAAGATGGCAACACCCACCTTGCTCAGGATACTCACTTTCACTAGTTTTGATGAAGCCAGGCCTATGTAGCACCTTCCAGCCTTCAGCCAGCAAGAAATCACAGCTCTCAGTCCCACACCTCAAGGCACTGAACTTGACCACTCTGTGAGCCTGGGAGTGGATCATTCCCCAGGCAGCTTCAGAGGAGAGCCCAGGACTGGTTGACATTCTGATTGCTTCATTATGAGACTCCTGACCTGCAGACATGATGAGATATTGAATATGTGTTGTTTGCCACTGCTGAGTTTATGCTAATGTGGTTATGCAGCAACGTAGTTAATGAAGTCAGGAGCAGCATATGCAACCTAGCCAGGGCCGGTGTACATGTGGCTCCCTTCGCATAGAGCTGCGCTACAGCACTTGTTGCATTCCCAGTCTGGCTCTGCATGGGGCTCAGTGCCCTGACAGCCCTGGCGGGCCCATTCCCTGGTAGAGAGGGGAGAGGAAAACTCTGGCCCAGAATCACACTTCCTTGAGCCTTGGGTCTTGGGCTCCCAAGGATGGATCGGTCTCCCAGCCCAGCTCACAAGCCCCTGACTTGGACCAACTGTTTGAACCCATGAACTTCTGGAGTTTTTGAAAGTGGCACTGATGTACTTTGGGGCCCTCATTGTCCCTATCCTTACAATGGGAAAATCACTTGCCTCATGTCTCTTGTCTTAGAGGCACTGGATGAGGGAGGGAGTTGAGTGAATGGGTGAAGATTGGCAAGTAGGGCTGGGGGACAAGGAGCTTCTGAAGTAGCCTGGAAGCCTAGTTATAAAAGTACAGAGAGCAGGGAGACAGAGGTGTGGGCAGGGGCTTCTCATGTGCCAAGAGAAATAGAGAGACACAGCCAGGGAAATAAGTGGAGGCAGGGAGAAGGAAACAACCAGATACAGATCAAAACAGACAGAGTGACACACACAAACACGCAGAGACACACACTGAGAGGGAACCAAGGCTCCATCTCAGATGGCCTGTGGAAACACAGTGACATAGAATCAAAATCACATGACGATGCAGACACGTGAGCCCCAGATCCAGAGGCAGCACAGCAAGAATGCAGCCAGCCAAATGCATACACACACACACTTGTGCATGTGTGTAAACACATGTGCACCTGTACTCTGAAGAGGCACATGCTGAACCAAGGCACAGTGGCAGAGCACCATCTCGGCCACAAGGGCTGGTTGTGTGGGGTGCCCTTCCCACCTCTTTCAGGCCCTCCAGCTGGGATCAGGCTGGCAAGAAGGGGCATTTCTGGGTGTTGACTGCTGCCTGGAGACCTGCATCACTTCCTGGGCCAGCTGACCCATGCCCTTCCAGGAAAGGCTCCTTGTACTGTTGGAGGCTTGTTGGAGTGCGGTGGGGAGGAAGGAGGAGAAAGGTGGGGAAGGTGGGGAACAGTGTGGGTTTGTCTATGGTGCCTGGTGGCTGCCCCCACAGCTCCATTGCTCCTTTACCCTCATGCGTGGCCCACTCATCATGTTCGGTGCCTCCCATGAGCTCCCCATAAACCCCTGGAGGAATCTCCTAAGTCCTGCCTCCTGGGCTCTGCAGAGACTGCTGTGCCCAGAAACAAGGCCCCCTGATGACCCCAGGAGAAGCCTCCATGCTCATGCTGGGCAGGAGCACCTTGGGGGGCCAGTGTCAGGTCTAGGATGATTGTAAATCAGAGCATTGTGATGCATAAAATCTGGGAACATGAGTCTATGAATCGTAATCGAGCATGACGAAATCTCATCAACAGAAGTAAATATGAAATGCAAGATGACAAGGATGCACAGATGTGTTCCTGTGTTCCTTACCCCCTCCCCCGGTGTGCACCCACGCTTGCTCACGGCTCCACCCCTGGATTTATTCTCTGTGCACACCTAAGTTCCTCAGGGCTCAACTCAGCCACTGTGTTCTTCCTTCTCTTGTCTCCCGAGGAGCTGGGTGGTCCCCTGCTCTGGGCCCTTCCGGCAGGAGCTAGATCACTTCTATTGTCCCTTCAGGCAGAGGCTCTTGGTTGGAAGAGACTGGATAAGCCTAATGCTCCACCAAACTGCCAGCCTGCAGCGACTAATGGGGAGCACCTATTTGCCATCTCATCTGTGCTAAAGGCCCTCATCCTTGCAGTCCTTCTAGAGCCTTTGCTGTGCTAATCTGTATATGAAGTTCCAATAGGGGCTGGCACAGGCAGGGTTTTGCAAACTTATTTGGCCATGGATAACTTTCCAGCCACAGTTGATATTGGCCTCAGCATCTCCTGGGCTCATACTCCCTTTGAATAATGTTGGGATAAGGCCAGTAGACACATTACCTGATTACAAAGCTATTTAGGGCCCAAACAGGACCCCAGTTTGAAAGAGGGTAGAGGAACCCCAGCCTTCTGACCTTTTGAAAAGAGTGGCAACTTTGGAATCTCATGGAAGATTGGGAAGGGGCTGTACAGGGGCGGCTTAGCTCAGGAAATGGAAGTGACATCTGGCTCCAGACACGTTGCTCCTCCCTACAGTGAGTTACAGCCGCGTGCGTGTGCGCCTGTACTTCTGAGCCAGGGGTGACAATAACTCAGCACCTCTGAGATGCAAACCAGGCACACGTGCGTGGCACAGCCAGTGTTGACCCCATCCTGGGCAGCTTCTCATCAGGTGAGAGAACCAAAATGCTCATTCTGAGAAGTCCTTGGTCTGGTTGAGGAGGAAATTCTGGACTCCAGGGAGTTCCTGATTTTTATTTTATGAATTTGGAATTCTACTAGGAAGAAAGCAGCCTACAGAAAGATTCTTTTTTTTTTTTTTGTACCAGGGATCAAACTCACAACCTTATGCTTACCAGGCAAGTGCTTGAAACACTGGGCTAAATCCCTGACTCAGCCTACGGAAAGTACACTCAGAGACACACAGACATACACACATTCTGCATGCAATCGCACACATGTATATAGCCAAACAACATATTAGGCAGAATTCTAAGATTCCTGGTGGTAGGACTTGTCCTGAATGTGAGTAGGGCCTGTGAATATGATGGCATATCACTCCTGTATTAGGTTATGATGTTGGGCAAAGGTGAAAGGATTTTTCAGGGGTAGGTAGGTTTCCTAGTCTGTTGACTGAGTTAACCAAAAAGACCTGATCTAATCAGGTAAGCCCTTCAAAGGGGGTCTGAGGTCAAAAAGAGCTTGTTTTGGCCTTAGAGTTTGTGGCCATGAGTTCTACAGCTGCCAGGAGACACAGTCTGCCAACAACCATATTAACTCAGCAGAGGACCCCAAGCCTCAGATGAGACCCCAAAGCCCTGTCCAACCTGCTCATTGTAACCTCGTGAGGCTCTACAGTGAGCCCAGGTAGGCTTGACCCATTGATGTTGTAAAATCATACTTGGGTGCTGTTTGTGGTAATTTGCTATGCAGCAAAATAGAAAACAAATGCGCAGACATCGTGCATCATAAAGGTACACAAATACACACAAAAATACCATGTATACATCAATCAACTGACACGCGGACGGCAACATCCACACCTCTCCGTTTGTATGTGCGCTATATGTACATGCTCACACACATAGACACATATGCAAGTGAAAGCACAGGTGTATTCTAGATACGCGTATGTGTGCATGCATTTATCCATAAACACTGATGAGGCGTGTAAGTAGTCTTGACATACAACTACCTTTACACGAACATTCCAGATATATGTACCTATATGTGCACATGTACAATAATAAAGGTAACGAACATGTTCTGAATGATTCCTCCATGTGAGGCTTTGGTCTAAGTTCTTCATACATGCTAACCCACTGAAGCGGTGCTCACACATGTACATGTGATATGTATGTAAACATGTAGGTGTGGTACAATGCACATTGACCTATTTGTCACTAAACTTCTGGAAATAGTGCACTGTTCTGTACTAGGGGGAGAAAGTGAAGATACTATTAGCCGGGGCTGCTTCTGGCCCTGAGCCAGCAGGGGATTAAGTCGAACCAGCTTCCCCTTTCTTCTTTTCCCAGTAGGAGTCCCCTAAGCCGCCCACGTGCCAACTGCATCTTTCCACTAGGTGGTGCTAGACTGGCATTTGTGGGCTTGATGGGCACCCAACCACCTGGGCGCCTGCTGGGGGGCAGTCTTTGGCCCATGGGTGAGGGAAAGCAAACCTGGTGAAGTAAACACTGCTGGTCATGGCATCCCTATTCTCCATCTGCTCTCTCTTTCTCTTTCCCCTACACAGTTCAATCTGTCCTTGGAACCAAAGGTTTCTAGGATCATTGATGCCCTCATCAGCCAGGAGCTAAGCTTCAGGTAACAGTGCTGGCCAGGTCCTGATCTGGCTTGACACCCTTTGGGGACTCTCAGACTTTATTAATTGACTTAAGAAACTCTATGCACATCACTGTCAGCCAGACACTGTTCTAATTCTTTACAAATATCCATTCATGTAATTCTATAACAACCTTATGAGGTGGGCATATTATTTTTACCACTTTACAGATGAAGAAACTGAGGTACAGAGAGGTTAGGTAACTCACACAGCTGACAAGGGATGAGAAGGCAAGGATTCTATGCTCCACTTTAGAGATAGCCAACTGCATATCTGGGTGCCAAGGACAGAGTCTACCTACGGAGGAGACTTGAACTTGGAGCTCAAGGCCAGGGCCAGCTTTTCTTCCTGAACCCTGGGTTGTATCAAGATGAATGTTGAGGTTGCTGCTGAGCTGAAGGTTGGGATAGGAGTGGAAGACGCCCTCCTTTGCTTGCTCCGATGACTCTGCACTAGGGTTTGGAGCTCAAGAAGCAACTTACTGGCCATGCCAGCCTTCTTCGGGTTTTTCATGTGGGTTTCACGTTAAGGGGATAAAGGGAGGGCCAGCTCCCTGTGGATGCCCAGCATAGGTGAGTCTATAGACTCAGACACCAGAATGGGCCTTTTACAAGATACACAACCCATTCTACACTCAATTGCGTCCCATAAATCAGGTTAACCTTTTCAGCGCGGCTCGGAGAAAATTAATTACTCATATCGGAGCACATGACCTTTTTCCCAGGCAGGACGAAGCGAGCTGCTCTGGAGTGCTGGGCTCGCTGCTCCTTACACTGCGGCAACCCAGTCTTTAGGACCCACCCCGGGGGCTGCAATGCAACCTCTGTGCTGCTTGGGGACCATGTGGAACTGCTCAGTGTCCCTCCAGAGCCTGAGTCCTCCTCACTGGGCCTTTGACACAAATGGTGGAGAGAACTCTTCTCTGTTTCTCCTGCAGGCCTGGGCTTGGCTGAACAGGGGAGGGAGGAAGGGAAAGGAAAAGTATTTGAATGTTTTATGTTCCCTTCTATGGAGAATTTGTTTAGAAACCCATGAGAGCCCTCACTGGAATTCATGATAGGCTGACCGCTCAGGGAAATCCGCTGACTTCACCTCGCACTCTGACACCATCCAACTAGCTAACCACATTTGACTGAGGGACCTTCGGCCCCTAAGTAACCAACCAGTGATCCAAGCAAACACTAGTCCATCACCCACCTAACCATCTGCTAGACGGCCACACAGAAACTTTGTACTGCTTGAAATTCATTTTTATTTTGTGTAGCCCTGGGGAATACGGGTGAAAAGGACACACACCCTGCCCTCTGTGGGCTTAAAATGTTTAGCTGGGAACACAAGACATGAAGGAAGTAATAAGATGGTGCAGAATTATTGAGTATCTGAGGGCAGACTCTGAGTTAACCTTGAATTTTTTTTTTTTTTTTCTTCTAGGACTTGGTCAGCTTGTGTCTTTTCTGCATCTGTAGTTGTCAGCTTCTGGCAACAGAGGGCAGGCCAGTCAGTGTCATTTACTCTCTTGACCATTGTCCCAGCCACATATGCATGTCCTGGTAGTGGGGACAGGGTGCAGAGGTTTGGAGTTTTGCCTTTGAAGTTGACCAGATTTTCTCCTTGAATCCTGGCTCTACCACTTACTAGCTGAGGGTCCTTGGGCAAGTTACCTAAACTTTGAGCATTCATTTTATTGTCCCTCCGATGGGTATCAGAAGAGTTACCTTTCAGGAAATCTGCGTAGATTCAATAAGAAAATGTTTGTAGAGTGCTTAGCACAGTGCCTGGCACTTAGTAAGTGCTCAGTAAATGTCAGCTGTAATAATTATTATTATCAGTCACCAGTAGGATTCTTGGCAAACCAGTGAACCCAGTTCTTATGATGAGGCTGGAGAAATCACGTGCTTTGCAGAGACTGCACTCGAGGACAGAGTGAAGGGGACGAGCAGCTGGCTTGCTTTTCCTGCCTGGACTGATGTGCTCATGCCCCTGACCCTTAGCAGGATCCAGAGTCTCCTAGTGTCCTGGTTGCAGCCAGGGAAAGACAGGCAATGCCAGGCTCTCTGAACGCAGGAGTTCTTCTTGTTCTCACCATGGCTTGGAGTTCTAAATCTCACTGGCAGAATCCCCTGTTTGGGGGGGGAGCCCTGAAACTCATAAAAGCTCATGGTCTGTGGCCTCTTGCTCATCTGTGGGGTTTCTCAGGTGGTGGTGTCAGGGGTTGCATGAAGCTAGAGGACTGCATGGCAATGAAGAGGGGATGGCTGCTTGGTGGAGGATAGGAGAGTGTCCAAGGTGCCACTAAGCTGCAGAGGGTCCAGGTGCAGTTGGTAATGGAGGGCGCTGTAGGTGGTGAGGCTCATTGTGTGCGCCATACCCAGGTGCCATCCTTAGCACAGGGGACCCAAAGGTCCAGCATCACAGATTTCTGAGGACTCTGAGATGGACCAACTCAGCTGTGATAGGAGCCGCCTTCTTGAGATGCATATCAGCAGGTGCATGTGCTAACCGGATGCCTTGCTTGGCTGGTTTCGGGCACCTCACTCACCAGGTAACCCTGAGCTGTTTCGTTTAGATCCACTTGTCTCAGAGCTGCTGGGCATTCCATTTCCATGTGACTCTGTGCCACGTGACTCTGGTCCAGTGAGCAATAGCCACTGGGAACTTCTTGCAAAGTTCTGGGGCCTGTTGACATTGGTCAGCCTGAACTGGTCTTTGAAAAGAGGTACTTTGCGCTCGGGAGTGGTGGGGCAAACATCTTTGGTTAGCCAGGTGTGCAAAGCTGAAGGGGCAGAAGGTGGAGGTTCAGAGAACAAAACAGAAAGTGAAGGATCTGGGTTTCTATCTGCTTGATAACTCTTTGGAGGATGGCCTCTGAGCCCTCCGCCGGGGCCCACAAAACACCCCCACATTCCTGGAACATCTGCTTTAAAGGATCCTATGCTTGTCCACTGGCCTCTGCTTACAACAACCCACAAACCTTTCACATAGCAGTGAGGGTGGGGCTCCTGTCCTACCACCCTGGGAGGTGAAGAGGACAAAGAAGTGGGGGATGGAAAGAGGAAGTCACAGTCTCAGTCAAATGTGGGTGACAGAGAATGTCACATGGGTGTGAGGAGGGTGAAGAGATCAGTTGTCTGTGTGTTGCATTTCTGTGTGAGATGTGGACACACACGCACTGACAGAGAGAATGAATGAGAGACAGAGCTCCAGTTTGTCAGTGACACCCCCTTCTGTGCAGAGATGGAGTCAGAGGTGTGGAGCCCCACAGCAAAGCAAGAGCACATGCAGGACAGGCAGCAGGCTTTCCCCCTGCCTGTAGGGCACACGCCCTGAGCTGCTGCCCTCAGAGAGCCTCTGCCCCATGCTTCCTGCCTCTGGGGCTAACCTGCACCGCTAGACAGAGGCCCGCTTCTACCCCAGGGAGCCCTGCTCTCTGCTGTGCCCTGCCATGCCTGGTGGGATGGCTGGGGCTATACAAAGAGCTGGAGTGCAGAGAAAGCAATGATTAGGACCTGATGTTGACATGCCTCTTGCCTTCGTCCCAGCCCCAGACAGACACACTGACACTCAGATGGGCTCTCTCACACACTCAATTATACACACATAGATGAGACATGCTGACTCGCAGACATGCTCTAACACACACACACCAATACACACACAGACATGCCCATACAGTCACAGAACCACATGCAGACATACGCATAGCCATGCTCTCTTGCATACTGACACATCAATGTTCAGAGATACACACACAGACACACTGACACACAGACATACTCTCACACAAACACTGACACACACAGGGACACATTGATGTGCAGTTACAGACACGCACACCACTGACACACTGACATCCACACGCTAACATCCACATAGACACATACTCTAAAATGCGAAGGGATACATTCACGTATGTACAAAAGCACAGACACACATGCAGGCGTATATTGTCATACATAGCTTTTCAGATTCACACAAATGTTTAACAACATCCAGAGACACGAGAACATCCAGTGACCCAGAAATGCCCACAGACACCTACACACACAGATATCTACACAGATGCAGATATCAGATATACACTGTTAGCCACAGATTCCCAAACAGCTACAGATACATGCAAACAGATATGCAGACACTCATGGGCATGTAGGGGCAGACATGGCAGCACAGGGGTGTGACACAAGTCACGTGTGCAGATAATGCAGGCACACATTCATGGTAGGCACACAGCTCCCCAGATTGCACACACACACAGCCCTATGCAGATGCAGCCCTGGACGTGGGTGCAAAGTACAGAGCTTACAGGTGCCTCCAGGGACGGAGGGCATACCAAGCTCCTGCCCAGAACTGAAAGCCTGATCCTGGCGATGTGGCCATGTTTATAGATGTGTATGCAAGTGTGTGCATCTCGGCACACATGTCTGTGGGCACACATATGTGTGTATATATGAGTTGAGGCTTATGTGTGCATATGCATACACATGAACACACATGTGCATATGCAAAGGCCACACATGTGTATGGGTTTGGTGTTGACGTATGTGCCAGGTATGAATGCATGTGTGCACATGCATGCAGATGTGTATGTGGGTACCAAGTCCACATATGCTTGTGGGAGTGTGGCTGTGAGCACAATAAGAGTGCAATATTCTGAGCTGTCATCACTGCCACTGCGTTCTTCAGCCTGGGGCAGCTCCAGATGTTGCTCCAGCATTCCTCATTCACTGCAGAAAATCAAACAAACAAATGAAAAATTAACGCCATTGTCAGCCAGGGACACCCCTGAGCTGACGAAGCTGCCTCCGGCCAGCCCAGCTGGTGCAGATGGGGGAAGCTGCAGGGCTCACCTTGGGCTTGGTGCTGGTGCGGGCAGGGTCATTGGGAAGCTGGCAAGAGCAGGCTGCAAATGTGACCATGGAGGCTGTCAGGGCCTCAGGGTAGCGTCTGTCTCTCTGACCCATCCCCCTTCCAAGTTTCCTAAAATGTGTGGCCTCAGGGCAGGGGGGCACCCGCATAGTCCAGTGCCTAGCATATACTAGGTGCTCACTCAGTGATGTTAACAGCATTGATCTTTTCATACAATTTCTCACAACAATAGCATTCGACAGACTGGGGATCTGAGGCTCAGAGAGGTTGTTTAGGTTACTCAAGGCCAACAGCTTGTGAATTGAGGCACTGCAGTTCAAACCCATCTCCAGCGACCTCTCAAATTCAGGATCTTTCCACTATGCTGGAAAGTGTGGATTAATGTGGTGGACTGAAGATGCCTGAAACACACATGCTTCGAGACACGCACACAGGGCAAGAAATTTTCTCTCTCTTACACACACACAGAATACACACACACACACACACACACACACACACACTCGAATGCACCTTGGGTTTTCCTGATTCCAGTTCTTTCAGCACCCCCATCCCATCACCACAACAGCACTAGGCGCCGGTGCGTGATTATGTTCCTGCTTCCCGGGGTGAGAAGTGCTCACATCCAGAGAAATGACAATGGTGCCTCATTATCCAGCCGCTTTCATTGTTCCTGGGACTTTCTCATTTGAATTCTTCTCCAGAATCAGAATGAGTAATTTTAGATGAAAATGCATAAAAAACAATAATTTCCAGTGGCTGTATGGTAGTAAACAGTTCTGCTGGTGGGTCCTACCCATCCTTGGTTGTGTCTTCCTCATCTGCTCCAGCTTTGAGCCTACTGCCCTGGAGCTGGGATTAACTGGGCTGGGGACAAACATCCAAGGGAGGAGGCAGAATATGCTGGGACGCAGTAGAGGGCTCCTGGAGGCCCCTGGGAAGAGAGTCACATCCAAGGGATGAGAAGGGTTGTGTAGGTCGGGAGATTCCTGGAAAACCCCTCCAGATCCTACTTGAGCTGCTGACCTGGCTGAGTGCCTGTGTCCGTGGATACTGGGAAGTGACCAGGTGAGGTATACCCTCCTGCATGTGTGTGTGTGTCTGTATGAGACAGTATGAGGGGTGCTATATGTTCTGGGTGTGGCTGTGTGTATTTGTGTCATCACGTGAATGTGACTATGGCTGTGGGCGTGTGGTCATTTGTGGCAACATGTCCGTGTAACTTCTCTGGGTGATTGCATGTGTCCATCCATGTACATGTCCACGGGGATGAGGGGACCAGGGGGACATGCATTGCTCTGTGTGCCTGTGTGTGATCAAATGGCTCCTTAGGCCTGAGTGTGACTGCGGGTGACAATGTGTCGTGTGTGCCTGACAAAGTACACGTGCACATATGTGTGTGTGGCACCGGGTCCCTGGGTGAGACTTTGTGGTGTTAAGGCAGGGTAGTGGTGATGGCAGAATTTGCCTAGTTGAAGGTCATTTCTGATGTTAGGCCCTTGGGTGTTCAATAACGGTCATTTAAAACATCATTGTTTGGGCCACCTGGATTGCAGATACAGTGAGGGCCTGCACTCCTGGGGCTGGTGGTCATGAGAAGACAGGGATAATTATATTGTATACCGATAACTGTAGCATCATCATTTCTGATAGGTACTACAAAGGCAAAGAACCCAGGGCTGTGTTAGACTATGACGGTCCTAATTTAGCTTGAAGTGATCAAGGTTATGAAGAGCTTGAGAAAGTGATGTTCAGGCTGAGAACTAAAGAAGGGCAGGAAGCAGCCAGACAAAAGGGGTGTTGGAGACACCCCTGGGGAGCAAAATTGTTCCGGGCAGAAGCAACAGTATGTGCAAAGACTCTGTGTGCAAGAGAGCAAGTTTCTGGGAGAGATCACAAGAAGGGCAGGGAGAAGCCTGGGAGAGTGGTAGGCATCAGATCTTGGGAGCCTTCTGGTGATGGTAAAGGTTTTGGTCTTTATGTTACAAACAACAGAAAAGCAGGGAAAGTTCCAACGTGACCATGCTCACTGTTTTGAGGGCTGTCAGGATGCAGAGTGGATGCATGAAATGGGGGAGAGGCGGGGATGCAGAGGTCCAGGCAAGGGATGGTGTTGGTTTAGCCTGGGAGGTGGGAAACTGAAGATGCAAAGAAGGGAAGAGACGCAAGGAATAATTTGAGGTTGGCATGAATGAGCACTGATGGTGGGTGGTGCATAGGAATGAGGGAGGGAGAGGAAAATGTCTGAGATGACTCTCAGATTTGGTTCCAGCTTCAGGCTTGTTGGAAGCACCAGGGTCTGAGATGGGGTAGCAGGATGAGCAGCACTTGCTTAGGGAAGAGGGGGACTGAAAATCGAGTTTGAGCAAGTTGAGTTTGGAATGCAGGTGAGACAAGGTGTAAGTGTCCAGGGCGGGAGCTGGAGATGGAAGTGTAGCGTAGGAGGAAGGTGTCACTGGAGACAGGGATTGATGTAGAGGGAAAAGCAGAACTGGGAGGGAAACCAGCCCTAGTAACAGGTCTGGAGAGAGGGGAAGCTTTCTTTGCCTAGGTTACAGTGTATAGCGTGAAGGGACAGAGAGGGTAGTGATTAAGACTGTGAACTTTGCTTCTGAATGCATACCCAAAAGATTGGAAAGCAGGGACTCGAACAGATATTTGCACACTAATGGGCATAGCAGCATTATTTACAGTAGCCAAAAGGAGGAGATAGCTTGGACATCCATCGATGGATGAGTGGCTAAGCAAAATGTAGCATATACAGGCAGTAGAATGTTCTTCAGCCTCGGAAAGGAAGGCTATCCTGACGTACCCCTGTACTGTGGTGCACCTCGAGGACATTGTGCTCAGAGAGAGAAGTCAGACACAAAGAACAAATGCTGCACACTTCTACTTACATGAAGTGTCTAGAGTGGTCACATTCATAGAGAGAAGTAGCACAGTGGTTACCAAGAGCTGTGGGGAGGAAGGATTGGGGGAGTTTGCTGTTTGACAAGTACAGAATTTTAGTTTGGGAGGATGCAAGATTCTGGAGATGGTGGTATTGATAGTTGCACAAAAATGCAAATGCACCTAATGCCACTGAAGTTTTACATTATTTTTATTTTACCATAGCTAGAAAAATAAGATTCTAGACACTAGAGACAGCTGTGCTGCTATTACTTGATGGGCATGTAGCTTAAGGAATAGGGATAATCAGGAGAACAAAAGGCAGGCATTCCTGGGCCCAGTGATATGCCACTTACTAAACCAAAACTTTATTTAGAATTCTAATGAGAATGACTAACTCTGCCTGAGTGAGGAGGAAAGAGAATCAGAGAGGACTGGGGTTTTGAAGGATGAATAGGAGTTTTTGAGAAAGACAATTCATGAAGAAAGTGCAGCTAAACAGGAACAAAAAAACCAGATTTTGAAGACAGAATGAAAAAGGTTCAAATCCTAGCTCAGTTACTAGCTGTGTGAGCTTTAGCAAGTCACTTGCCCCCTTTTAAAATTTGTTTTCTTATCTGTAAGTTCTGACTAATAGACAAATGATGCCTCAGGGTTATTGTAAGGGTGGGTGAGCAGGCTTGTGAGCTGCCTGGCAGACCAGGTGTTCTACACATGGTAAGCAGTGGTTCTCATTCGCAGGCACTCAGGTTCAGGAGTCTGGGGCCAGAAGGGCCTGACATGTTTGGGTATGAATCCTACAGGCTCAGTCATGTTCACAAGGCTCCAGTGACTTTCTGTCTCTGTCCAGCCCAGCTCACTGCGTTCATCCACTGGGCCGGCCAATAATGATTAGCTTGCGCAGGGGGGATCCTGGGTCCCCGCCAGGCTGTCTAGAGCTTGATGAAGGAGCAGATAGGGAGGAAGGGGCTGCTGGATTCTCCCCTGCCTGATGTTCCCAAGTCAATTCCAAGGACAACTGGCTTGAGCCTGAGAAAGACTCAGAATTACATAGGCCAATCCTGTTCCAGGTGCCCTCTTGCTACCTCCAGGCCCCGTGGCAGGAGCAGTCTGCAGGCAGCTGGTTGGGTGTAAATCAGTGCATTCCGTGCATGGTAGGCAGGGTAGCTGGGGGCAATGGCCCGGGTTTGCAGCGAAGGCTCTGTGCTGACCCATCCCCAGCTCCCTCCTTGTGTCTCTGTGCAGTGGTGACACCCGGAGCCCAGCTGGGGGTGTAAGCAATGGCTTGGGCTTTTCTCCACAGTCCATTCTGGGGCTCAGAGGGGCAAAGCAGAAAGAACAGGAAGCTCTGCCCCTTGGTTCAGTGCTACTCAGGCAACTTTATCATCATTAAAATTATGCTCTTGGAAACCTCCGGAGAACCTCACGGGGCTTTGTCTTCCTTCTGTGGAGCTGAGTGGGATGCTCCTTGGAAAGGGGTGCTGGCCACTGAGTTAAGGCGTGATCTCAGGCATAGCACATCACCTCTCTGAGCTTTAGTTTCCCCGTCAGTCACGTGGGGCTGTTGGGCTGCCGGGGCTGGGTAGTTCCGGTAAGCTAATGGCTATGAATGAGTTCAGCCGCTGTGGGAACAGGACGTGGAGGTGAGGGTGAGGCGTTAGCTCACGGGAATCCTGGGAGGGATTTAATCCTCTTCGATGCGCTGGGCTTTCTCATCAAGCGCAGAGTCTCTGCTGTGTCCTTGCCAGCGCTTGGTTCATTCGAGTCTATGGGTATACATCCCACGCGGCACCGTCCTAGAGCGCTCTGCAGGTAGATGCTTCTGAGGCAGTTCTCGGACTGCGGTCCCCGGACGGCCATCAGGCTATCACATGGGATGGGGATGAGAAGAGGTTCACAAATGCACATTCTCAGGCCCCGGCCAGACCTGGGGAGTCAAGGGGTGGGAGTGGAGCTGGCCCTCTGGGCAATTCTGAGGCTGATGTTTGAGATTTGCTGCTATAGGTGCCACCCTGTCTGCAACTGCCCCTCCTGCTGGCCCCTCCTCCCGCTGGGGACCTCTGAGGGGAGGAGGCTGAAGACCCAGCTCAAGTTTCCCTGCAAGAACCCTGGACAGGGCAAGTATCTCTCTTCCCTCTGGCTCCCCATCCTCAGCCTTGAACCTCACCAGTGGGGTTGATGCCAGGGTATTTGCATAGCTCATTAGCTCTTCTCTGGGCTTCAATCCCTCTTAATTAGTTTTGCAAAAAATATTCATTAAAAATCCCAAACTCATTACAAATCAAACACGGTTCTGGCTACGTATGTGGGAGTAGGTGTGTTTGAGTGTGCCTTCATGCTTTTGGGTGGATGTGTGAGTACCCGCATGTGTGGGAGGGGCCGTGTGTGGGAGAAGGTGAGTGAATGTAAGTGTGTAAGTGGTGTGGTTGTGCATGTGGTTTCAGTGCGTGCGAAGGTGTGTGCATGTGGTCACTGCCTCCCCAGGAAGGCCTTCTAAGCAGCTTTTTCCTCCCTGTCATTATTCCTATGGGGCCCAAATGGCAGGGAACTGGCACCTTTTAACTCTCATCTGTCCTGTGGTTGTGCTCGATCTGTGGCCATAGCTCAGCACCAGCTTCTCCAGTGTCCCCTGCTCACAGTTCCAGCAGCAAGGGCAGCCTGTTAAAGGCCTGCCGTGGCCAGCTGAGCTATCACCACTGCTGGGGCCAAACCTTGGTCCAACCTGAGGGTTTGAAAAAGCTGTCAGGTGCCTCCCCACACAACCTCATTCCCCACATCATGCCTCCACTTCTATTCTACCCCTCCTTGTTCCACTCTCTACTGCTGGAGCTCAGGCTACCAGATCCTCGAGCCTCCCTCCCAGGGAGACAACTCCCCCAGACCACCTCTGGGGTGAAGGGGCTAGGGATGTCTGGAGATGTTAGGCCTAGAGTCCGGGGGGACTTCTACCCTTTCCCACCCCTCCCTGCTCCCCTGCTGCATTCCCTGCTGAGAGCAACCCTATTTGGAGCCCAGTAAATTTATGGCATAATCCTGCATGGAAATGCATGGAAATTCTGCCAATTACCATCAGGCCAAGAGAGGAGGCTGTGTCCCTGGTGCCCTCCTCTGTCTGCTGTCTGTCAGCTCCCAGCCTTCCAGAAACCACAGGGAGCTAGAAGCCAACCTGGATGGCCCAGATCGGTGGAGTGGGACCATTTCTACGAAACTGTTTGTTTGTCTCACCTGGCCTTGTCGGTTTGTAGCAGGAAGGTCTCCTTCGCATCAAACTGGAGCAAACCAGGAAAATGTCATCCCCAGTCTTGGCGAAGCCGACAGCTGATGCGATTTATCTAACTGAGATCAGTTCATCAAACTTGGGTAGAGCTGAGCTGCTGGAGAGAGGAGAAATCTGATACAATCACGTCTGCTTAAAATGCAAAGGCTTGTGAGATTTCGGAAACACTGTAATGGGAGTCTCAGTGAAGCCAGCAGGAAGAGTTAGCAGTGCTGAAATGAGTGAGAGGAAGATTGGCTGGGGAGGAAAGTGCGGTAGCGGGAGGCAGAGGCCAGGGACACCTGTGTGTCTGCTCTGTGCCGGCTGCCTTTGTTACCCAAACCCCACCCGGTCCGACAATGGAGGGAGGATGCCTACTGTGTGCAGACCCAAGACTCCTGGGGAACTGGGGTGGGGGTGACGTGAGACAAGGCTTCCATTTGAAAACCTTGTAGTCTAATGGAGAAAGCCAACAGAGGCACAGTGACCTGTAATGTCATGGAGTCTGTGACCAGGGTTTCCACCAGAGGCTTAAGGTGCTGGTAAAAAATTAAGGGTAGGAGGGGCGTCATGGTGAGGCACAGGGGCCCTGCAATCAGATAAACCAGGTTCAAACCCTGGTCTCAACATTTACTTACCAACTGTGTGTCCTTTGGTGAGTCACTTGAGCTCTCAAAACCTCATTTTCTCACCTGTGGAATGAGCATACCGATCCCTCCTTCTCAGGGAATCGTGAGGAGCGATGAGATACTGTGTGTAAGATGCTTGGCACACTTGTGTGGCCAGGAGTGGGGCTGGCATCCAACTGGAGGAGCCAGCAAGGCTTCTGGGAGGAGGGGGTGATGCCAGATAGACCTGGATGGAGGGATAGGACTTTAGTTGGAGGAGAGGTTACGGGAATGGCCTGTCACTATGAAGAGGGACATAGGAGCAGGCTATCTCCTTGTTCCTGTCCCTGCACTGTCCCTGCAGGGGCAGAGGGGAAGGTCCCTGAGCTGGGGTGATGGGGGCTTGTCCTGGAGGAGCAGCTTCCCTCCCCTTCCCATCAGTCCCTGCTTCCAGAAAGTGGCATCAGCTTCCACCCCGCAACCTCCCCTCTTTCCCTCCTGCTCCCTTCCCTGTGAGTATTTATCAGTCTGCCTGAGCTGGGCTTAGCAGGGACCAATTTCCTGCCATCAGTCAGGAGTGATGGCATTTGTAGGGCAGTGCTGAGGCCGGAGAGGGGGAAGGAGGGAACTGGTTGAGTCTTCCCCCTGGGATTTTGTGCTCTGTCCTGCCCTCCCCTGGCTGACCTCCGTCCCTCTGGTCTGCCTGCTCTTCCCTCTGGCCAGGCCTCAGCAGTGAGCAGTGAGAAGGGAGGAGGAGAAATGAGGTCCTCATTTTGGGGGCAGGGTGTGGGGGCGGAGAGGGATTCAGAGCTGGGGCTGGGCTGGGCTGGGCTGGGGGAAAGGGCAGTGGCACAGTGGGGGCACGGTCCTCAGCCAAAAGGGACTACTTTGAGTAGGTCATTAATATTCTAGATTCAATCAGCTGGTTCTGGTGACACAAAGCAGGAACATGGGCCCCCTGGGAGACCCTAGTCTCAGTGCAAAACTGAGACAGCAGCTCCGGGGCCCACAAGGAGGCTAGGACTCAGGTTGCGCAGTGCCAACCTCTCCTAGGTCATGCTGGAGTCTTCTCAGCCTAGGCAGGGACAAGAGAGCTGGGTTGGCCTCAGGCCTGCAGCTGGTTCAGTTGGGCTCTCTCCTCTCCACCCTTTGGGTTAGGAGTCATAGCTGGGGCTCCAGGGCCTCCTCAAGTCCCTCTCTCCTTACCTAGACATGGAGCTACAATTTATTGACCACTTATTATATGCCAGGCCCTGGGCCAAATTTTGACATATATTAACTTATTTAAGTCTTTATCAATCTGGAGAGACAGACATGATTAAAATCATTACACTTTTTTAGATGAGGAAATGGATTCTGAGAGTCTGCATAATTGTTCGGGGTCTTATTTTACTTGTCACCTCCTCGGAGAATCTTACCCTGATGATCTATTTCTATCAGTCCCTTCCTGTCCCTGCCCCCGGAGTTTTCCATCTTACCACTTTGTTTTGTTTTCACTTTGTTTATTGTCTGCCCCTTTCTCTAAAGTGTAGGCTCCATGAGGGCAGGGACCTTGTCTTCTTGTCCCTCTATGTGTCCCCAAGCCTGGAATAGTGTCTCAAACAACCACTAAATTTGATGAATGAATGAGAATGAACAAATGTTACTTGGCTAATGATGGCAGAGCAAAGATTCCGATCAGGTTGTCTGATTCCAAAGACACTATCTGCTCACAGCCACTGCACCAGTGCTGCCTGCAAGGTCAAGGGCAAAACAGTCAGGGTGGGGGGCAGTTATCCTAAGTAGTTCAAGACTGGGGACCAAGTCAGCCAATTGCAATGCTGGAATTAGCAACATCAAACCAGATATGCCAAAGATGCAGCCCCCAGCCCCTCTTGCTCTTGGAGGATGACAGCTGAGACTGGGGTAACATGCAGATCTACAGTCCCAGGTGTGGGCTGGGGGAGAAGTGAGTTTTTGGCATTCATCAGGCTCTGGGCTAGAAGAGTCAGACCTGGATGGATCTGCTACTGATACCGTGCACCACGGGGGCATGCTGGGGACTCTGTAGGACTGGGGGCCGCTCCTTGAGCTCTGACATTTATTA
>RJWT010004792.1:0-32430 GCA_004365215.1 Cuniculus paca
TTAGTTTACTTACAAGTAATACACTACTTATTTACAATATATATAAAACTTACAAAAAGTAACATTATTATCCTTTCAACACCAATGATTTTATTTAATATAGAGAAGTATAAAATTGCTAATATCTGAATTTCATAATAATAGGTTAAATGAGCTTTTTGTAAAATCATTAAAAATTTAAGGAGATACTTATCCATTTAATATGACCGGGCAACCCTATCTACCCTATGTGTCAAATACTAAACAAATCTCAAAGGACTCTAACTGATCACTGACTCATGAGAAATGATTCTCAAACATATCATTTACGGTTGGTCATCTTTGGTGTATAAGCACAGTTTCTAAACCCAAAACAGATTACAAAATACAATTTTACTATTCATTTCTAAAAAATGACAAAGATTCAGTCATTAAAAAAAATAACCTCAGCCAGGCATGGTGGTACATGCTTGTGATCCCAGCACTCAGAAGGCTGAGTCAGGATTGTCATGAGCTCGAGGTCAGACGGTCTACATGGTGAGGTCAAGGCTAGCCTGCACTATATAGTGATACTCTGTCTCAAAAAAACAAAAACACAAAACAAAAAAAACCCCAAAACCCCCAAAACAAACAAAAAGACCCCTCAAAACTTGGCCTATAAAAATACAAGTTCATAAAATTTCATAATAAGCCACATATTGTGAATATCAATATGTGCAACATTTGTTATATTTTGGATGTGGAACCTAGCAAACTGCTTGAATTCTTTTTGAGTAAGTTCTAGAACTAAGGACTCTCTCACAAGCCACAAGTGAATGTTCCATGCTTTTACCTATGCAGTTGTCAAAACTTATATATCATGTTTTTTAAAAGTTGCATATTGTTGATCTTAAAATTCCAGGGCATAAAAAAAAAAATCAAGACTCAGTTTTATTCACCACTAAGAACACAATGAGTTTACAAGGTCCTATCGTATGTAAGTACAGGACTAATGATTTTGGTCAAAGGCCTTTTTAGGAATCAGTCAGTATGTTTTCCACCAGGAGTGCTGCATTTGAAAATGACAATCACTTTGATTTATGAACCTCAACAGAGTTCTGTTTCAATCTTCATGATTATCTTACATGATTAAATAGTTTTTTCCCATCTAAAAAAAGCTGTGCTTATGTTTAATCCAATTGTAACATGACTCATTCATTGTAAATCATCATTAATGACACTTAAATAAACTATAAAAACCATAGGCTATACACAGAGGAAGGAGCCAACCTCTAGAGTGCTACTTGGCCTCAGTCTCATGCCATGTCAGCCTCTAGGAGCGGTTGTGAAAGAGCAGGAACTTTCCCAGAGCATGGCATGATTCAAATCTGATCTTCAGATGAGATGAAACATTCCAAAGCTGAAATGTTTTGAGTAGTAAATGCTTTGATATAACTGCAAGTTTCAATGACTTCAAACAGCAGGGCTTTTAGTAGATTTTTCTCTCTTTTAAAACAAAAAATCATTTCTTTAGTATCTTCTGAAATGTTTCATTCCTATTTATCTCAGGAATGTAGGATGTGATCACGGCATAATATTTATAAAGGCTGTAAGCTTTGGAAGAAAGGTGTTAAATATCTAGAGGTATTAGTGTATCCTATTAAAAAAATCACAAATAATGTTCTGAGATTTAAAAACATCATTATGCTTTGTTCTTTGGGTAAAATGTTTTGACAAACTAAATAAATACTAGATTTGAACTGAGGTCATAAGTATAGTCAAAACTGAAAAGAATTATCTAGTTTTCTATAACATAAAACCCAGGAATTTAATGTCTTTACAAGTAGGAGCTACTTTAATTACTATGTAGTGTATTTACTGTCATGCAATAAAAAGCAACAATAATAGGAACATTATCCACGGAACACCACGGTTAACAAATTGCTAGTCTCTCACATCTCCGTGACTCGTGATTAAACCAAATCGGCTCTCGTTTGTAATGTCAAAATAATCTCTTTCAAATCAGTGTGTATTTTTAAAAATGCCTCCTACCTTTCCACAGAAGAGGAAGGAACACAAAATATCTCTTTGAACTTTACCTTGAATAATAA
Source organism: Cuniculus paca (assembly GCA_004365215.1). Classification (NCBI taxonomy): domain Eukaryota; kingdom Metazoa; phylum Chordata; class Mammalia; order Rodentia; family Cuniculidae; genus Cuniculus; species Cuniculus paca. The sequence continues at coordinate 2,070 of RJWT010004792.1, forward strand.
ATTGCTCCATGTTTTCTTTGAAAGGCTGCATGTGCTCTTTGGAGGAAACCTGGTACACTTTCCCAGCTTCGGTCTCACAGGCTGAAATGAGAGATGCAATTGTTCAGTGTCATGATGCTGGCGGAGCATTAAACCAATTTTACAAACATCCTAGCTAATGGTAGAAAATCTTGCAAACCACCTGAATTGACATACGGGGCACATATATTTCAGAAACATGAGAAGTCTATGATCAAGATTTCCTTTTAGTGAATCATGAAAAGAAATTCTTCACCATCTATACTGTTTTCTTACTTTCAAATAGATCACTTGCCAAACCTCTGATCTTCAGGCTCTTCATCTATAAAATGGGTGTGCTACTAGAATTTGCCTCACAGTCCAGGTATGGGGATAATATCCATTAAAAGATGTATAGTGTCAGAGTGCTTAGTACATAGTATAGACATCATATGTGACTGAGTTCTAACACCAGTTTATCTCTAAATTCCAAATTTCTGAAAAATAATGAAAACCAGTAACGTTGGGAATGTTAGTATACCAACCAATAATTACAGTGCATCTATTGTCTGCCAAGAGCTTTGTATCTATAATTTAATTTAATACTTAGAATATGCCAGTAAGAGACATTATTACCCTCACTTACACCTAAGCTAAGCCTCAAATAAATCACTATTCTTTTTATTTTCAAGAGAATAAAACAAATACAAAATAAAACAGAATATTCAACCAAAACAAAACAAAGAATGTGATACAAGATTTCAAAACAAAATAAAAATACACCAACAATGGTTACCATGTTGCCCCTTGCTATCTTCAAAATAACTTCCCATAACATCAGGCCTAATAAAATCAAATGCAACAGAACAGAATAAAACTAATCAAAATAAAACAATGAACATAATACAAGACTTCAAAACAAGATGAAAGGAATTCAATAATGGCTACCATAATGCCTCTTGTTATTTTCAAAATAACTACCCATACCCTCAGGTGTAATACAATCGACTAAAACAAGATAGAATAAAACCAATCAAAAGAAAACAATGAAAGCAATACAAGATTTCAAACAAGACTGTAGAAATACAACAGAGGTTACCATGATGCATCTTATCTTCAAAGTAGCTGCTTATACCATCACACATAACAAAATCAAACAAAGCAAAATAGAATAAAATCAATCAAAACAAAACAAGTAGAGCAATAAAGGCTTTGGAACAAGATAATAGGAAATCAATAATGGCTGCTATAATCCATTTGGTTACTTTTGCAATAGCTGTCCATGCCATCAAATATAATAAAATCAAACATAACTAAACAATAAAACCAAGCTAAACAGAACCATGAGAACAATACAGGGCTTTAAAACAGAATAACAGATTAACAAAGGCCATTGCCTTCCCCCTGGAGACATCTCCTCCCCTTTCACCTTCACAACCTCTATTTTGTATTTTGGATCCCACTAATTTCCCCAGTTTCTTATACTAGGGAGACAATACAATGTTCACCCATGTGACTCTGAACCTTTTCACCCAGAAGCATGTTCTCAAGTTGTATCCATTTACCTACAAGAGTCTCAAGGTTATCTTTCTTTATAGCTGAGTAGCTTTCCATTGTATAGAAATGCCATATCTTTCCTTTCCATTCTGCAGTGGGTGGGCAAGCTACCCCTACTGTTTTTTCCTGGTTCCCTGTCACATAGAGCATTGTTCTCTCTCCCCTAATTCTCAATCTATGAATTCCCTTTTGAGTTAAATGTGTTTGTTGGATAAAGCATATTGATGGATCTTGTCTCCTGATTCACTCTACCTGTGTTTCTTTTTATTGGTGAATTGAAGCCATCTACATTAATGGTTATGACCAACATGCACTGGCTTGTCTCTGTCATGCTATTTTCCTGCCATTGGTTGTGTACTTTTTCCCTCCATTCTATTGTCTGTCCTGCTTGGTGATCCCCCTCTGCCACTGTTCCTGGAACCATGGCCTTTTTTGTCTCTTCTAAAATGTCCTTCAGTATTCTCTGCAGGGTTGGTTTGGTAGTCATGAACTCCTTCAGTTGTTCTTTGTCATGGAAGTATCTTATTTCTCCATTAATTTTAAAAGAAAGTTCTGCAGGGTACATCAGTCTGGGTTGGAAGTTGTTTTCTTTCAGGACTTGAAATATTTCACTCCAAGCTCTTCTTGACTTGATGGTTTGTGTTGAGAAGTCTGTTGTGATTCTGATAGATTTTCCTTTATATGTGATGTGTTTCTTTTCTTGAACAGCTTTTAATATTCTGTTCTTGTGTTGAATTTCTGGGATCTTGATTATTATATGTCTGGGTGTAGATTTGTTTTGGTTATGGCTAGCTGGAGTTCTATATGCCTCACTTATCTGAATAGCACGTCTTTCTCCCATGTTTGGGAAGTTTTCTGCTAGTACTTTTGTAAAAGAATTTTAATGTCTTTTGTGTTGAACCCTGCCTCTTCATTGATACCTATCACTCGTAAATTATTTCACTTCGCATAATCTTGCAGTCTTTGAATTGTTATTTCCTGGTTCCTCATTATTTTTAAGAGGTCTTTCCTTGCCCAATCACAAGCTGCACACCTGTCTTCAAGGTCTGAAAGTCTATCTTCAGTTTCTTTCAAGCAATTTTGCCAGCTTTCAATGGAGTTTTTAATTTCCTGGGTATCTCTTTGAATCTGTTTCATGCATTCTAAATCTCTTATATTGTTCATTCATAGTTTCCTTCATTTTCCTTTGCTCCTCTATTCTTTTTATCTATGTCTTCTTTAGAGAAGTTTAGCAATTCTTTTATTATATTTTTCATTTCTTCTTTTACCTGAGATAGTATTTCTGTTCTAATTTCTTTTGTAGCCTCATGGAGTTGTCTCTTTACTTCAGTTGCCTTCACTGTAGAAACTTCAGGTGTGTGACTCCTGATCTTTTCCACATTTTCATCTCCTGGACTTGCTTTGGTTGGGTTGGGGTCCAGGGACTGTTTTTTGTTTCTTCATCTTGACATTTTCCTGGGTTCTTCCAAACAAGTGGGTACTAGGATTCCTGGCACCTCCCACATTGGCTATAATTTCTCTGGAGTGTGACTGGTTGGTTTTCCTGGCCAGTGCTGGCTACGGGTATCCGATGGTGGCCACAGGTGCTCTGTTGTAAGTCCCGCTTCTATTTTTCCCAGCCCTTGCTGGTTACCTGGGGCAGAAGCATCCTGAGGGCTACTGGAATGCATGTGGAGCAGGACCTGCCTCTGCCTTCCTTCTGAGCTGGTCACTGGCGAGCAGTGTCTCCCTTTGTCTGCTGGAATGCATGCAGAGCAGGACCTGCCTCTGCCTTCCCTCTGAGCTGGAAACCAGCAAGCAGTGTCTCTAAATCACTACTTTTTTCAAAAGTCCACATATAATTTAGAGGCCGAGTCATAGCTAAAATCTTCATTTGATATCCAAGTTAATCTTCCTATCATGTCTGTGACATCATAAATATTTTAGGTAATCTACACATCCAATTTGGGCTAATTAAGAAGCAATTTCATGAAATTTTCTGAAGCAACGTTAGCCATCATAGCGATAGCAAGAAACCTGGTTCAGAAAGGAAAGAACACAAAATTGAAAAGTACAGTATGTATTTGAGGCTGGGGATGTTGAAACATGTGTGTAATTCCAGCACTCTTGAAGACTGAGGCAGGAAGATCACAAGTTCAACTCCACCAGGCCAGTTTACTGACTTAGGGAGACCCTATCAATAAGCAAAAAAATAAACAAAAGGCCAGCCTGGGGGTAGGGTTGTAGCTCACTACAAAGGTCCTGGGTTCAAACCCCAATACTGCAAAAAAAAAGAAAAAGTACATATTTGAAAGCCAAAACTTTGATCAGACCCGTATTTGACTCAGAAAAATGTACTCTGATATTTTGTGCAGACTAAATGCAAATTCTTAAGGTAAGGTTGCCAATTCCACAAGATTTTGTACTCAGACTCTGTAACTTGTTTTCTTTTGCTTTATAAAACTGTATTTTTCCTCTTATACCTGTCTCCAAAATCATTAAATTGTCTAAGCAGGAAAATGTAGGAATGCAGTATTGTTGGCACGCATTTTCTCCATCCAAGGTAAGAGAAAGTTTGGCGTAGTAAAATCTAAGACCAAGAACATTTAAGGTTCTCCCTCCTATCTCCCCTTCCTCCCCGGGTACTATCTTGCTCTTAAGATGCCAGAGATTGCCCAATCCATACCCTCAGTTCAGCTATCTTATTGCTCCGGACACACACATTACACTTCTGCCCATATCAAAGCCTATCTATTTTCAACACAGGACTACCATTACCTTTGCTAAACTTGCTACCGGCCCATTCTCCCTTTGTTGGTGGCACCACTACTTAACCTAAAAACCTCAGGCCAAAACAGGAGAGTAGTTCTTGAGTCATTTTCTTTACTCCAAAATCCTGCACTTTTTACATTCTAAGTATTTCTTAAATTGGCTTAATTCTCTCAATTCTTGGTCTATTCTGGCACAAACTCATCCTTCCTACTTGGGCTGCTGTAAAAATTCACCTGGGTTTCCTAGCTCCAGTGTTATACAGACCTATGGTCCTCCTCATAGCTTTAAAAGCTACCCAGACAAGACTGGACAAATTGCCTATAGCTGTTCAATAACCTCTGCACTTTCACTTGTCCTTTTTTATTAAAGAAACAGAAGAACACTTTCAAAGCCCGTGATATGAAATATAGTGCTTTCTACAATGTAGGCCTTAGCAAAGATTCAAATCATTTACCTGCAATATTTTGTGCAGACTAAATGCAAATTGTCATCTCCATACCCTTGCTCATGCTGTCTCCTATGCTTAAAATGATTTCTTTACCCTCATCTTTACATTGCCAATTTCCATTATATCTGTAAAACTTAACTCAGATGTTCATTGTCCCTGAGAGCTATTCCTGACCACCCTGGACCCCCTACTTTCCCCCATCCCTGCCACCTGCCCCCAGGCAGACCTGGGCATCTGCCCTCTGTGATCCCATTACATCCTGTATGTACAGAGTTAAGCTATTATTTATTGAGCGATTTTATAGCTGAGAACTATTTTTAAGTGTTTTACATGTACTGTGCCATTCAGTCCTCATAAAACCCCTTGGAAGTATATTATTAATATGCTTACTTTACCTAAAAGAAAAAGTACAGTCCAAAGAGTCTGCCCAGATTTGCTGAGTTCATAAATTAAGGAAGTGGGATTCAATATCAGCTACCACATTGTATAAAAGTTATTTGCAGCTGTTTCTGTTGTGCCCTTCTAGATTCAACTACTTGTGAAGAAATCATATAGCCATTTTTACCTCTCATGCCTGACACAAGCAATACACTGTTGTTGGAAGGTTGAGTGACTGGATAAACACCTACAGAAATGGAAATATTCTAGATTTTGGAATCTAGCAAACAAAGTTTAAATTTCACTTTATCCATCCACTGAGCACACGTTGGGATGGGAATTAACTACCTCACCTCTGCAGACCTTAGCTGCACCATCCCACAGTGAGATTAATGAAATCTCTAACATTAATGTAACACTGAGCAAAATGTATAAAAATCGTTAGTTATTGTTGTTGTTTTGGAATATTAGGTAGAGTGCAGGCTAGAGAAGTTTTAAGAGTTGTTTAAGAGCTGAAATATGATCTCAAAGTCATACTACTTTTATGTTGATTTCATAGAATGAAAAGTTGAATGAGCAAAAGTTAGAAAAAGGGATACAGGATCATTGTGAAGTGGATGTCTAACATTTAGGGAACCCCCATAGTGAAGAGACACGCCTTGTGAGGTGTATGGGGGGTGTAGGGGTCACTTTATCACTAGGATTATTCAGAAGTTAGCTGGTGAAAGAGGTCAGAGGAAGAGACACTGCAGACAGTTTCCTGTGAACTATATTATTTGTGGCAGCCCTATACAGCTGGCATTCTGTATTGCTAATGTCTCCAAATGAATAATAAGGATATACTCAATCATGTCATAATTCCAAGTGCCTAACATCTTAGGCCAGAGTGGAAAAATAATATATAATATCTAGTCTCTTTCATTTGGCTTGATTTTCAAAACTTAAAATCTAGAGACAAGGAAGATTAATATTTTAACTAATGATCCCAATTATTTCATTTTCTATTTTTAAAAATCAGAAAATAGAATTACTGCCTTTTTATGCATGATGCTTTAGAATGTCTTGAGGCACAGACTGTTGTTCCTAAAACTAGGAACTGGCAGAAGTCTGTCTATTGGGTCAGGGTGTCTCAAAGAAAGAGTTTATTAGTTAGGAAACCAAAGTTAGATCACAGACTATTAGTGTTAAAATTTCTCTGAATTTTAATTTTTACTCAATAATCTTTAAACATCAAGACATTCAGCAGATAAGAAAATGCATGCTACAATAATTTTTCTTCAGTCTTGGTTGTATTTCAAATTAATTTTCACTTAATTTTATAAATCTCCTTGGCCCACTCATACGAAGTAAATGCAAACATGAAAACAGTTTTTCTGTCTTATCCCTTTACCTTATGTAGGACAACTTCTTGTACTTACTGGGGATCAAATAGAATTTTTAATCTAGAAGGGACATGAAAAACATGTTTCTCACTATTTGGGTGTTTCCATCAATGTCCATCCACATCTTCCTTACAAAGCCACTCTGTTCATTAGATTTCCCTACCACATACTGAGTGGAAAACTCTATATAGTACATTGGCTATGAAATGATATATGTGGAGGTTGCTTTGATACATTCCAGGAATATTCATAGAAAATGTGAGCAATTATAAAGTAAGTAAAAACAAATTATGCCCACCATTGATAGTTCAGATTGTCAGTGAGTGTCAGAACAAATCTGCTCTCATTAAGGACAGATTTCTCCTCTACACATCTCCTAGCATTCTCAATTTATTCATGCCATTGTGTTGCTGGTACTCAAAACATTCTCTAAAAGGAAAAGTGCATTTAACAATTAATTAATTATCCCTGGGAGGCATGGACAAATTAACTGCATCCTCCATCACAGAAAACTTATTAACTTGCAAAATATCATATTATTCAAATTTTCCCAAGCCTTATCCACAATATTCACCCATCTGATATATTCTTACCCCTCATAATCAATCAGGTGTCAAACTTCTACTTATCTATTTATACCTATTCTCTGACCCAACTATCACTCTAAGCTAAAAAGGATGATCTCTCCCTCAACTTTGTAACTCCTTTTTCTACAGAACATGTGAATGATATGAAATAACAGCAAAGCTCAGATAAAACAGATTAGCATCCAAGTCTACTTCTACTAATAGCTATGTAATCTTGGGCTAGATTCTTAAATTATTTGAGCCCCAACTTTAAACTTTAAATGCTAAAAATTTAAGTGCTTTCAACTTTAAATGCTAAACACTGACCTGGCTGTCAGGAGCTCATAAAAACATGACAGTTGCTAATGATATTGTCTCATTGCATTTATTTATTTGTGAATCTTTGTCCCTGATTGCCATTTACATTCCTTGGGCTATGGGTAATCCCATAGACCAGGGTTATCCTATTTATCTCCGTGTCTAGTATCTGAAATACGTAAGCACTAAAAACCTTGCATGAAAGAATGTGCTTTCAGTGTGCCCAGAGTCATGAATTTCCTTAATTCAGTTATTACATCTCCAGAGGAGGCTGACTTGTGATATCACGAAGTGTACCAAAACCCAAATTTCCACAGCTTTTTGCTGTATACTATTATTTGTGGGTAGTTGTTGATGTCCTTATTTACTATATTAACAGGGAAGGGTGTATTAGTTAAAAATAAAAATAACAGGTCTAGTTTTAGGGGCTATATATCCTTATATGTGTATAATTCTCATGTATATTCTTACATACACTGCATACGAACGTGTTCAATGTGATGAGATAGCATAAAAGAATAAATGCGTTTCTTTAGAAGACTGGACCCCATTCTTCTCTTAACTGTAGCACATCATGTTGTGCAACATATTGTCCTGGCTTGGGCTTATCATTTTCAAAACTGGTATGTGACTATACAAATTTTTAAAAATACCAAACACTACAATTGTACAAGCTTAAAGGGTCATTTAGAAGCATTATTAAAAACAGACCAAGATAGAGTTCTTGGAAAAGTAGCATTACAGTCAAATCCAAATATTAAAAAACATTTTTAGGAGACTGTTGGCATAACTGAGTAATTTCAATCATGTCAACTTTTGTTTAATTTAAAGAGTTTTCTAAGCCAAAAAGATTCTGTATCGTGTTAAAGAAATAATATTGGAAAGCGTACACTAAGCTTCCAAACGCAAAGGAAAACCTAGCCAGAGGAAAGAGGAAGCAAAAATCTCCCAGCTATTCCCACTGGAAAATGGACCCCCACACACTTATTTCATCCCCAGAGTGGAACATCATGGAGCAGAGCAAACATTACCTTATCACTGTCAGATAAAAGGAGAATATCACATACCACTTCCTCAAATGAACCGTGCTCATCAGAGGTCTGGTTATTGTTTTAAGGAACTGGAATACTCTCGTAATTTATATAAATTTCCAAGCTCAATCAATGTTAATCACAGTTTAGAGTAATTGCTTTCCTATGAGCTTGCAGAAGTTTTCACTGGTATCTATAAACCTACTTCAACAAGTATGAGGGGAGCCATAGAACAGACACAAAGGACAAAAAACAAGTTTAGTTAGACCAGAAAAGTCCTTCTTCCAAAACCAAACTGTTCCCCACATAAACTTGTTTTTACATTATTCAGGGTTCACTCTCCAAAGACAAACCACTGTAGCTACTTAAAGTAGATCAATGCAGGCCACGAGATGCTTACAAAATAGACATAAGTGCAGAGATTGGACCGAGCACTTGGTCTCCAGCCAAGACTACCAGAAAAACACAACAAAAACTACCCAAACAAACAAAAAACAACCCAGGGAAATGGCCCACCAGAGAAGCTGCTACCTATGCCACAATCAGACCTCTGCTGGGTGGTGGTTGCCACAGACTCCACCATCGGTTTTAGACATAAATATCACCTGTTATACCTGCACCACCAAATAAAATGCTGCACTCCCCTCCAGGTACTGGGATAATGATTTGGGAAAACCCAGTTGTCTTCATGTCACTGCTTGACAGCAAAAAAAAAAACAAAAAACAGGCACAAGAATGGAGAGGGAAGAGGAGTAAGTGACATGGAGTAAGGAATCAAAAATGCTCAAGATAAGTGATATGTATTTACCAATTCCCCAAAACAAACAGCACTGTTCTGTATTTCAAACATACACTAATAAAAAAAAGACAATATCATCATGACAACAGAAAATTTGTATGTTATTTTCTGTTGCATATAAAATGACAATAAGAATGATACAAATAAGTTAAAAATGAAGAGTTGCTATATAGCCACGTGCAAGTACTGTTGGGTATTCTTTTAAATAAATTCTGGCTTATCTTAAAAATAAAAAAAGATTACATTTAAGGAGTAAAGATGTTATGGAAGAAAGATAATGACTGAAGTCAGAGAACCTAAATTTAAGTACATAATGAGTTATATCTAACATTATCTTAATAAAATGCTATGTTAATACTACAGTTATACCTAATACTATCTTAATAGAAAAGCATTCTCACAATTTATTACCATTTTTCACTTAAATATATTACCTCATATATTTGTGCAATTCATAGAATAACTTTTACATAATAAAAATACCATAATCTAGAAATTATTATTACTTTGTGATATAAGGTGGATGTGATGTTGTTTCCAATTAAAAAACTGAAGACTTCTCATGAGACCTTGTCTGTGACTAAATATGTGTGGTATATTGGGAAAGATTAAGAAACAAGAAACTATACTTGACAATTCATAGTTATGAAATACACATAAAAATGAACAGTTTTAAAATCGAAAACCACACATGACAGCAAAAGGATTCTGTCTGGTCTCACCACCTCTCTCTCACAAGTAAAGGCATTGACGAAAGCAAAGCCACACAAAAACAGACAGAAAAGCATAGACTCAAAAATATTTAGAGGTAAAAAAATATTTAGAGGTTAAAATTAGCAGAGGGAGGCAACTGTCTAGAATTGAGTGGTTCTCCATGAAGATACAAATCTCCTACTCAACTGAAAAGTCCTTTCAGTATGTTCTGCCAGGGCTCCACCCAAAGCCATTTAGAAAATTAATCTCTAATGTTAAGATTCATAAAATAGCTACCATGATGATTCTAACGCACACTGAGGAGTAAAATGGGAAGGGAAGTACAATGCAAACAGAATTTAAAGTTTGGTGATCTGGGGACAGAGAATGCAGAAGCAGAGTAGCTTTCTGAGAAAGAAAATGAACTTGGTGTTGAACTTACCGAGTTTGAGATGTCAGTGGAACATGCAGGTGCAGTTCTCCATCAAGCACTAGATGAAGGAGTTTATGGTCAGTATGAGAGAATTTCTGAATATAGTTAAGACCACTTGAGGAAAGCACGGACAGAGACAAAAGATGTGAGTCAAGGCTGAGGAATACTAACTTTCATGAATCAACAGAGAAAGACAGGCTATGGATAAAGGGGACTTAGGAAGAACAGTTAGACATTAAGAGAAAAATCATAAGAAAGTGGCGCTAGGGAAGTTAACTGATAAGTGAGTTATGAAGAGTGAGTTGGACACAACAGAGACATCAACTAAAATATGGGTTGAAATTATATGTCTATTCAACTTGGCGAATAATAACAATAGCTTCCGTAGTTCAAGGTATAAAAGACAAACTATAGTGCAGTGAGGAAAGAATAAGAAGTAATAAATTAAAGATCCAAGAGTTGATAAGAAATCTGTTCCCGTCTTGGCTAATTAGCACAAATACCAGCGAATGATTGCCCAGCAAAAGTGTGCTGCCAGTCATAGGAAGAACAATGAATAAATAAACACAAATTCTGTACAACTTCTAGAAAATACTCAAAATATTTTAGTCTTGCCAGTGGTGGACAATTAGGACCAACTGATACTAAGAAAAGCATATTTATAAAGATCATTGTATACAAAAGATGGATTTAAGAAAAATATTATGTCTAACAATTAAAGGTCCATTGATTAACCTCAAAATAGTTACTTATCACATAAATATAATGGAAGAGGGCAGTGACCATATACATACAAATCCCATAATACCTTAGTTTGAACATGGCAGACATTTCCCTGCCCTAAATTGTATTTGTTCTGAGTTCACTAGTTTATGTCTCAAAACAAGGCTAAACAGAGCTGAATGGCTATGTAAGTATACCAGGTGTTCCACAGTGGTAGTCTTCTAGAAAAAAATTTTCAAGGTAAACACTGCATTAAGTGATCTCACTCCTATTGTGGAATCTTTGAACTCACAGAAGTTCAAAGTAGAATGGGGGTTACCAGAGGCTGGGGAGAGTGAAGGACAGAGAAAGAGTGATCCACGGGAACTAAGTTACAGTGAAGACAGGAGCAAGATGTTCTGGTGGGCTATTGTACAGCAGTGTGACTACAGACAATCATGTACTGTTCCTGTCAAAAATCTGGACAAAGCATTCCAACTGTTTTCATTATAAAAAATGATTTTTGAGATGAGTATGTTTAACCTGGCTTAAATATTGCAAATTGGGCCTGGGGATTTAGCTCAGCAGGACAAGTACCTACCTGACAAGGGCAAGGTCGCGAATTTGATCCCTGGTACCAAAAATTGCAAACTGTATTAGACACTAATGGTACCCACCCAATACATAAAATTTTCACTTTTATGTAGAGATTTAAATTTAAAAGTTGAAATGAAACAAAAGAATATAGTGACCTTTTTATTTTGCTGTTTGAATGATCATTCCTGTACAAAGATTAATTGCTTATCATCCTCCATACCCAATGGATGATGCTTGCAAATAGGATGAACTTTCATGGCTAAAGCCAGTCTGTGGGTTACACCTAGATACAACATACTACCTCTGATTTTCCAAATGATAGTTAGCTTTTCTTTGCCTAGAGTTCATCGTCTGTGATGAACAACAGAATCTATACTCTAGTGCCTCTGGGAGGGATAAATAAAGTGACACACGCAAAGTACTTAGAGCTACACATGGAATGGAGGAAGAGCTAGGTAATTTCAACTAGCACAGCCATTGTGTTCCTTGTTATTGCCAGCAGCAGAGACAAAAAGAAAAGCAACTCACCCTAGGAGCCAAGAGCTTAGTCCTTGTAGACTAGGTTTGCATCCTGGCTTTCTCCCCCTCAGTTTCTTCACTGACAATACAATGATGAGAGTAGTGTCCAATTTATAGGATGGTGAAGATCAAATGATTGTATATAGCTAAGGCATACAGAACAGTGCTAATTACTCTATTATGTTACTGTTGCCACCACACACCATGACTGCTGCCCTTGCCACTAAGCAACAAGAAAACTAAAAAGTTAGCTCTAAGTCTAAAAACGTGCCAAGGATGATATGTCAGGCTGTGAGAATGACTTTTCTATGGAGATAGCTTACAATGAGTTTATACGCCCATCCATATGTAAGTATGCATACATAATAAGAAGCACTTACATCTTACTATAATATAGAAAATTCTAAAAAGCTACTCTCTATTATCCTTACTGCACCTAAAATTAGAAAGATTAATTCTTTCTGTCTTGTAGGTCAAAATCACTTTCATCTTGAGCTCGTTCCTAAACAGTATCACAAATTCTATGCTTCTCAAAGCAACATTTTCAACACATAAATCATATTACTTCAGTTCCTTGAACAGACCCCTTCAGTGGCTAGATAGTGCCTTGGTTAAAATATAAACACTTCGTACAACATGTAAACTTCGTAGAGCCTCCCTGGTCAGAAAAGTTTGCCCTCATCTCATGCTCACGGTGTTCCAGGAATGCTGGGGCGTTTGGACATTTCCTTTGCCTGAAATATTATCTACCTCCCCACCACACACATAAACACCTTGCCCATGTGAGATTTCATGGTCTAACTACTATAAATCTCTATGGTTTTATCACTTTCTATTTCCCTGGACTCAGCCAGTATTTGAGTTATGTAGGATTGCTTGAAATTCCAAGAATGCAGCAATCTCATTCTACTGAAGTTGGTGATTCTTTGATTTAAATTTCCTTTCCAGATTTTTTTCGACTGGTAAAGTATTCATAATCCATGACTCAATTGTAGTGGTAACATCTAACTCCAGCTCTCCCTAAACGATTAGGTAAAATCAGGCCCGTGCTCACCCTCTACTTTGCTTCTTGTTCCTATACTGTGGGGCCATCATGTTCATATAGTTTGCTCTTCAACTACATATGTGGTGAATTCTTTAAGTACAAGGAGCATTTATCGTTCATCTTTTCCTTCCAGGCATCAAGGAAAATATCTTGGCAATAAAAAGAGCTCAATAAATGCCAGTTCTGAGTTCACTGCCTTTTAGGAGAACATATTTGGATAAATTCTGTTGACTTAAACAGAACCAGGTTCAACCAAGGCATGCTTGATACATACTGATAATTCCAGCGACGCATATTACATGCAGTGGAAATATGGCTCTATTGTAGTAAGTAAGAATATTAGAGTGAAAATTTGATAGAATAATTTAATCCTTTACCTTCCATGAGACATACATCTACATAATGAAACCAAAGATGGAGTCTTAAAGAAATGCCATGTAAAAAGAAAGAACTCAAGCAATGTATTATTCATGAAGTATCTCTCCCACTCTTTGATATTTCATATTATAATTTAAAAGATTCTGGTTCTTACTTATATTTTAATTAAAATATTTCTTAAAATAAAAACTTTTAAATTGTATGTTTTTATAGTATGAATGTCCCTGATTTTTAGTAGGAAGCAATTTTAGAACTCACTGCTCATGGTGTGTGGTTGAGGTGCACCATGCCAGGACAAAGGTCCATGGTGGAAAGTCTATCGTAAAGTCCATGTGACAAGTGCCAGTCAAAGGTTGGTTCAGCTTGTGGGCACTCCTATTGCCTATTATTCTTTACTTCATTTTTGAAATAATTTCCTCTGGGTCTGTAGGACATAAATCAAAGCTATTCATGCCTTTACATCTCCGTTCCTTCCTGTAAGGGTTTTAGCATGCCTCTAGAGATTCAAGCTAAAAATCAGGGTCATCCTGTACCATCTTCCTCACACTGTATATCAGTGTGACTATAGACTCCAGACCTGCTGTATTTCTAAAGACTCACAATTCACTTCCTCCTCTTTATTCCTATGAAAGAGACTTTAGTTTATGCTCCCAATATCTCGGACTAGGTAAGTCTCCTGCTTCTACTCTAAACAATCACTCCCAAGTTTCTGGAGCTAGCTTTTCAACATGTGTCTAAGTGTGTTGTATCCCTGCTTAAAAACATTCCTATGGCTAACCAATGAATGCAGTATCAAATCCACAAGACCTTTACGAGGAGGATTGCACGTTCTCCCTTCTACTTTTCTGAGTACCTTGTGCTTAGTTACATCATACATTAGCAGCCATTTGTCATTCCATTATTAATTCACATACAGAGTCCAAGTTACACCAGATATGTGCTAAGAAAGAGCTAAGGATACTCAACATTTAACCTTCCCTGAAAGGTTCCATTGAGTGAACCCCAAAAAGAAGTTATCTTAGTGTTGTAGTTAAGAAAGTCAACTTCAGACCTGATTTCCAGCCACTGGTCATAGTATGTGTCTTTTGCAGGATATTTAATATTAAAGTTACCTAACCACTAAAAAGGAGATTAATGACGGTTCTCATGTCATAGGGATTAAATGAACTGATACATGTAAAACATTGACCACAACAGGAACAGCAAGCCACCATGAAAGGCATACCAGAATCACTGGCTGCGATACATGTGCAAAATCCTGAGCCTGATTGTGAATTTGGTTGCAATTAGCCACATCTCAGGTATGAATATTTTGTATACCAATTAAAAATTCCTTGCCTTGTGGGTGAATAGACAAGCAAAGCCCAAATAGCCACGTGGTGTCTATAGTCAAGCTCAACTTCCTGAGTGTTTAAATTTCTGTTTCTGCCCCCTGTCCAAGAAAATTTTACTGATCTTCCAAAGTACAATTTAAATATAATTTTCTAAACACTTCTATGTTTCCACAACATTTTGTTAATGGTTTAAAAACACTTGTTATCCCGTACAATGGTTAATTATGTCACATTAGTCTTCTTTTTAGTCTATGAGTCATGAAGAAAGGCTCAATATTTTGATCTCTTATTTTCTATTAATTTAACAAATATCTGTTACATGATAGTTAAAGTATTAAAAACTATA
This sequence comes from Cuniculus paca, assembly GCA_004365215.1. NCBI lineage: Eukaryota > Metazoa > Chordata > Mammalia > Rodentia > Cuniculidae > Cuniculus > Cuniculus paca. The sequence continues at coordinate 17,344 of RJWT010004792.1, forward strand.
ATGTCTGTAAAATTCCTCAGTGATCAAAACCTCACAAATTTCATTAGTCTATTCTAAGAAACAATCCATCCATTTAAATTAATCCTTACCTTTCTAGAAGCATGTCTGGTAATATGTGGTAATATTGGAATCTGAAAAGTGTTGCCTTTGGAAAAGTATTTATGAATCTAAGAACCTGTATTAAGCAAACAACTAGGTGTATAATTTTTAAAAGGGTATGAAAAAGAATACTCAAAAAGATGCAGTTAAGAGTGGTAAAAACTGCAAAGACTAATTTGCTACAAGAATCAAATTACTAAATTAAGGCACAATTACAAGACTAATTATTAGGGAACCATCATAAATGATTTTTGGAATATATTAAATCATATGGGAAAAATGTTTCTTCTACAATTTTCAGTGAGAAAAAAATATAAGAAATAAGAGTACAGCTGTCTCGTCAAACAGAATGATGAATTTATAGACTGAGCCTTCCCTCTGGTGAAAACACACGGCAGTGAAAAGTAACCTAAGAGGAACCAGCATACATAGTACCCTTGCTAAAAACGTACACACCTCCTTGGACCAGAAATAGTAGAGAAGCCCAGTTAATAAATCCAGTTAATGAGGAAGTTAATAACCTGGCTACCATAGGAAGACATTTGGCCATGCTATGAGTGTAGAATGGAAGATAAAGGCTGGGTATGTCTAGGGACTGGAATGAAGACAGCTCACCCAGCCAGGAGGGAGCTGAGCAGGTCTTACTCCTGGAAATCAGCACTGTGCCCAGTCTCCCAGCTTGTGAAAGGAAGATGAAAACAACTACACTTCACTGCTTCCTGGGGCCAAGCCCTCGAGCAGTGTATGCCTGGGGCACCGAGAGTTTCCCACAGTGTTGTTGCAGCCAAGAGCTCATTCAGTAGCTTGGAGACTGGCTCTGTAAGCAACCTGCCACAGTTGCCACAGGACAGGTGCTGCTGAGAGAAGCTGTAGTTCTGGCCTGGGTATCAAAGGCAGCCCAAGTTAAAGCAACTGAAAAGAATCAACAGTGAAAGATCTGAAGGTTAGGGATGGGAAAGAGTGTGTGTGAGAGTAACGGAATAGTCTGTCACAATGCCTCAGCTCTGTAGGTGTAACACAAAAGCAGTCACAGATAATACATACATGGTTGGGCATGACTGTGATCCATTTGAATTTTATCTACAGTAAGTCTGAATCCAGGGAGGCTGAGGCAGGAGGATTCAAGATTGAGACCAGCATGAGCAACTTAGCGAGATCCTACCTCAAAAATTAACTAAATAAAAGGATCGGGGATGTAGCTCAGTGGTATAGTTCCCCTGAGTTCAATCCCCAGTGCCATTAAAAAGGGGAGAAGGCTGGATTTAAATCATAGGTCATAACTTTCTAACACATTTTAAAAATCAGCATTCTACTACCAAACTAAACTGAATGCGTAGACAAACAACTTATAAAACCAACAAGTGGAAGATAAATTCATTTCAGATGAAACAAAATGAAAAGTATAAATAGGACAAAAGACAATATCCAAAATAATAAGTAAATGCTTTAGAAACAAAAAATAAATGATAAAAATATATTAGAAATCTTAGAAATAAAAATGATTATGATGCCAAGGTAACTACACTGATAATGTAAACACTAGATTAGCTAAAATAAAGAAAAATCAGTAAATTGGAAGATAATGTTGAAGAATGCATGAAGATTGCAGTAGAAAGGGCAGATTTGAAAACTCTGAAAGAAAAGACTGATAGAGAACTAGAACATGCTACTCCGAAACACATCTAAAAGAAGTTTCAGGAAAAAAGGAGACATATGATTTTAAAAAAATAGTTTTAAAGGCAGTGGCTCACTGTGGAAATCAGTCTGGAGGTTTCTCAAAAAGCTAGGATTGGAAGTCCCATTTGACCCAGCTATTCTGCTTCTGGGCATATTCCCAGAAGAAGTGAAATCATCATACCACAGTGATATATGTGCATCCATGTTTATAGCAGCACAATTTGTAGTAGCCAAATCTTGGAAACAACCCAAATGCCCATCAACTGAGGAATAGATAAAAAAAGATGTGGTACTTTTATACAATGGAGTACTATTCAGCTATAAAGAATGATCACATTGAGGCTTTTATAGGTAAATGGATGTGACTTGAGACCATACTCATAAGTGAAATAAACCAAATCACATGTGTAAACACCGCATTGTATCTCTAGTGCAAGAAACTGAAAGACTCAATAAGATACAAAATTCCCGATAAATATGGGGCAAAGGTTCTGAAGTCCAATGGTGCTTTTATTCTTTGATTTGATTGGTTTAAGTCTCTTTTCTACTATTTGATTGCAATATGTGAGAAGATAGGAGCAGCTCTTTTGAAAAACAGGGGACATTATGGTAGCCATTGTTGGTTTCTTGTTGTCTGACTTGAAGGCCTGTAAAGCTTTCACTCTTATGTTTTATCTGGTTTTATATTACTTTGTTTTGTTTGAGTTTATTGTCTGTAAATGTATGAACAACCATTTCAAAGAAGGCAAGAGACACTAGGGTAACCATTGTTAATCTCCTGTTGTTATGTTTTGAAGACCTGTATTGCTTGCAGTGTTCTGTTCTGAAATGCTATATTGTGTTTGACTCTATTCTGTTTTGCTTTACTTTGCTTTGTTTTGTTCTATTTTCTTTAAAATAAAAAATAATAATAATAGTAAAGGCAGTGGCTCAGAAGTGTTAAAACGCTGAGGAAATCAGTCATTAAATTGAAATTTCTAAGTGCAGAGTAAAATAGAAAAATATGAAAAGAATGTTTTGTACTATACACATCAACAGAAAGCCAAAGGTGAATCAGAATAATGAAAAAGCTATACAAGTCATCAGAAATAAGACAGCTTATCTACAAAATATGACAATGATTGAAAATTAGGCATCAATAATAAAAGATGCCAGAAAAACTAAGACATCTTCAAAACACTGATGAAAAATGTATCAATCTAGAATTCTACGTTCAGCAAAATTATCATTCAAGAATAAGAACAAAAATTTTGGGAAAAAGAATTTACCACCAACTTGCTTTGAAAGACTATCACTTCGGAAAGGGAGGAAATGATTTGTGACACAGTAACTGATTAAATATATTCATAAATGTTACCACCTAATGATTATAAAATAGTAGTAATATTAAAGGAAAATAACAGTACTCAAAGTCTGAAAATACACTAGAATAGGGAAGTACAAAGAGTTTAATTATTAAACCATTTTGAATTCTCTTATTTGGAAAGATAAATACATAATTACATAAATTAATAGCATGTTGTAAAATTTTATAGTTAAGAAAGTGTTATGATTTATGACCAGAAAACAAATTAATAGACTATAGTTTCCAAAATATTATTGAAATCAAGGAAAGACTATTGACAAACTTATCAAGATAACACATCACCCACAAAAAAATAGAACGCAAATGTAAATAAATTAAATTATTATAAGGTAGTGAATGAACTAAAATTTTTTAAAAAGCACTCTCCTGTCCTGAAAGTATAATTCACACATATTCAATGTATACACACTAGATAGAAATATAAAATAAATAAATAGCATTTATCATTGGATTGTAGGAATACAGATAAGTATATTTTCTTCTTTAAATTTTTCAATATTGTCTAAAGTGCTATGCAAAGCTGATTATTAATTTAAAAATAGTAAGTTATTTTTAAGTGATTGGGGGTATAAGTCAGGGTAAAGCATGTGCTTAACATGTACAAGGCCTGGGAGGTGGGTATTTTCTAAAAAGTATATTATTTTTCTTTCCTCAAATATGAAGAAAAAAGAAACTGTCTTAAATATACAACTTAAATGTAATACTGATTAACAATTGTTAAGCAAATAATTCAATACAAATCAGTTTAAAGACAAATTTTTCTTATCTGTCTCTGGAGATAGGCATTGCTTCACTCTGAAGATACACTTAATTTTAAACAAATTTTCAAGTCAAGTGTTGGAAGGAGTGAACAAGTATGCACAGGGACAGAGGATGCAAAGAAGAATCTGCATGAGAATGTTCTTGCCCAGTTCTGATAAGAGCGACTTAAGGCTCTGTGCAAGTTGAGTTGATTTAAGTCATGTGGCAGGCGCTATAATTCCTACCCGAGGAAGGCGCTGGAACAGAAGTCATCATTTGGCATGACTACATCAAGGAAAGTCGCTGCCAGTCAGAAGAGAGCAAAAGCAGATCAGGTTGCTTAACAAACTACATGCCACTGAGCTCAGAAGCCAGGGGAATACCCTGAGGAGCTACGGAAATCTTTGGGATAAGCAGAGAAAACCAAACACAGTGGACATTTTCATAAAACGCTAAAGAGAGATGCAGCTGTCTTATTAAAATGTCCAAGCCATGACATGTTATTTCCCAGCCTTTCCTTAGAAATAAAAACCAAGTCTCTAAGCAGAAACAGAAGATGATAATCTAGTAGATGAGTGACTTCATGCGCATAGCCCTCTGTCTTTGTGAAACGCATCACTGTAGTTTTTATGTAATTATTAATAACTGATATCTATTATTTACTGTATGAAAAGTATTTGGATAAATGCTTCACGCCTAAGTCTATTTAAAAATAATATGCCTCTGGGAAAAAACATGTGGACAGGCTGATTCTTTTTAACTGAATATTCTCATTTGATCACTTAAAAGAAATCATTTAAATAGGTTACCTTAATCAAAGTAGACATTCTTAAGGTACTCTAGCTGTATCTAAAATACAATTGGTCATACAGATCAGTTATATATCTATTTGTACCCATCTTATTCCTAAAAAGATGAGACTATTTTTCTTTATGCATTGATATCAAATGCTACATTCATAAAGTTTTAGTTCCTGGCAATTAGATTTAAATTTTAATTCATAAGATTTCCTTTTTTGTCCCATAACATTTTATTTTCTATGGAAAGACTGAAAATTTAGAAAAGAAAAGAAAAAAGAGAAGGAAAGGTAAGTTATGATTTTTGTCAACTTTAATCCTCAGAGTTTTCAGCCTGGTAAATACAATGACATTATTTCATAAACTATCATTTCATTTCCCTACCTGTACTGTAAACTCCTCAGAGCAAGTGCCTGCTTTCGCTGTTAACACTGTATCGATCTTATATTTCCCCAAATTAGTTCCAGTCTGTACCACTGCCCACAGAACCCACCACTCATTCTGTGAAAAAAGTACTCTGTGGTCAAATAAATTGAAGAACTGCTGCAAACCCTTCTTTTGGCTAACACTGTGCATTCCCTTCAAATTTAACCCAACCCAGCAGTTTCTGTATTCATTTGGTCAGGAACCTGCCCATTTCTAGAGCATGGAGTTGTTACAACCTACTGGCAAACTGGGGAAGCTACTGTACTGGGCAAATATTATACTTGCTACCCAAGTATATGAGTTTTTCAATAAGTTCATCGTTTCTCTGCATCGATTTAGAACTCTCACGCTTACAGACTTCTCCTTAACCTGCTGAGGCACTCAAACATTTCTAAGGTGTCCTTTGATAGTCTTCTGCAGCTACCACATTGGCCAAGGTGGAAATATGCAGCAACAGTATTCAGAGGAAGTGTCTACTTATCCTGATCAAGTGGATTATGTAGCATCAGCTCTTTGTATTTACCTCCAAGTCTTATGATAACTAGCCATTTTCATAGCTATAGGTAGATTTAATACCTGTAGAAAGCAGGCATGTGGATGCTAAAAGGTAACAGGGTAATATTGCAAAGTGATACACCAACTGAAGCAACTATGATCTCCTGGTAATAAGATTATCATTCCTCTCATTTATCGAATCATCTGTAAACTGTAAAACTCTAGTGTGGAAAGCGGATTTGTTGATCAAAGTATCCAGCATTTTTCAAGTCCCATAGAAATGCACCACACGAGGGTGTGTATGTGTGTATGCACATGTGTGTTTGTGTGTGTAAAATTTTATCAGCAAGTCCAAATAGCTAACGCAATTTTGAAGTATGACAATCTCTACAGTGAAAAAGTTTTTTTTTCCCCCCTCAGTGTTGGGCTCAAACCACAGCCTCATACATGCTAGAAAAGTGCTCTGTATGAGCTGCACCCCTACACCAAAGGGTCTATTTCCTATTGTTTAGGAATCTAAAATACAAATCATCATAATATTACACAAATATAACATAGTTTAAGTTAGTATTATTGTATATAAAAATAAACCAAGCCAAAGCAGTCATTCTTGGTGTCCAAAAGCACCTAGGTGTAAGGTTTGAAGGAAATGCAGAATTTGTCTCCTCAGTCTCCTAGAATTTTAGTCTCCTAGTAACCCAGCACCTAGCACATGCCTGATGTGAATTACGCTGACTATATAAGAACTACAAAGAAATGTAACAGTGTTACACTGATTAGAATATGGGTAAAGTAACTGTGACCAAAATATGACTCCACAATTACTACAGATCAGAATCCTTGGATAAACACATCTCAAAGTTGGGATTGGTTTAAATTAAAATGGGTCTTTCTTGGCATCTCAACAGGGGTAACTAGGCCTCGTACTTTCATCTGGCAAAACAATCTCAAATGAAAATCTCGCATAACTGTATTCACTACTTGACTATACTAATAGAGTTAGAAAAAACTTGAGGACCTGGGGTATTCTCAACTCCATAAAAATAATAAACATCATGAAAATTGTTCAGGAAAATTAAATTTTTGCAAACTATTCGCTTCCATGCAAATGTTACTTTTAATTTAGAGATGTGAGGAATTTCAGGCTATTTTCAAAATGATTTGATATAAGGCTTAAATGACACCAAAACAATATAAACACGTGTGTTTTTTTTTTAAACCATAAATGTATAAGAAGATACTATGTTTCCAGGAAAGCTTGCAAGCCACAAAATTTTGGGCAAATATACCAAAGAAAAGTGGGCAGGGACTATTTATCTTTTAACAATGACATGATTTGTGCCCAGCCATAAAATGATGAATGGTCCAATTTCTTGGCTATAAAATAAAAACAAGATGCAAATTGGATCCTGATGAAATAGTCTTATTCAAATGAATAAAATATTATTCAATAATTAAACTTCCAATATGCAACTTTTTCAACAGCAAAAAAAGACGAATATTGACAAAATTTTTCTTTCGTCATAAAAAATTTAGTTCCACAATGTTATAAAAGACTAATTTACTTCTTTCAAAAACATTGCCGTCTTTCATTAAAAGATCCTAAATTAAGACCCTAACATGAACCACATTGGCTATGTCAGAACATACTGAATATATAAGAACAATGTCAATAAATTAAAAATGGAAGTTCAAGATTATAAATTACCTTTCAAATCTTTCTTTAGTTTTCTGAGATCTTTTTGAAAATCTTCAAACTTCATCTGTGAGGCCTGAAAAAGGTCCTGTGGCTCAGGCAGTGGGAAGACACACTGTTCTTTTCCAGCGTCCTAATTAGAAAGCATGATTTTTAAAACCAGTCAGTGTCAATACAACCAAAAACCACACAGCAGCAGCAATGCTGAAAACAAAAACAGGTAACAAGAGTAATGAAAACACTACCAAATCACCCCCAAAAAAGAACAACAAAATGAGATTCTGTAAAAATGGTCTTACCTCATCAAAATTTCGAAGATAATATGAAACAATGTATGACAAAAGGCTTCTGCTGTTGTCCTAGGCAGAAAAATCAAAGTAACAACATATTTTTAAAATTATTAAATATGCATTATTAAAATAAATTCCACTGAATCCATATATATACACAAGCACATTTAGAATGACAAGTGAACTTTTACATTTTGAATTATCTCAGTCATTTTTTGTGGGGGAGCAGCAATGGGACTTGAACCCAGGGCCTTCACAATGAGCTACATCCTCAGCACTATTTTTTTAAAAGACAAGGTCTATAGCTACATTGCCTAGGCTCAGTTGCAACTTGAGAGCCTCTTATCTCCTAGAGTGCTGGGATTACAGGTGTGCGCCACCATGCATGCCTGCCCCAGCTGCTTTATCTAAGGAGTTTAATAGCATAGATTTTTCTCCTTTGTTCCAATCCAAGCTTCAAAGGGGAGCAGAGTTGTACAAGGGCAATGACAACTGTAGTTTCCTAATTTTACCTTCCTTAGTCAGAAATTTAATTCAATTTATACGTTTTTTATTTAATGCTTTTCTCATGAATTTTTATTACTTGTATGTTTTATAATTACTATCTTAAATGAAATAAATATCACTAGCATTTCTATAACTAGACTAAAAGTATCACTCCAACTCTTAACTTTGAGGCTTATGAACATTTAGACTAGGGAAGTAGTATTTTGGGTAAGTGGGAGCTTTTAAAACACCAACACATAATATAATTTGTTATACCATCAGCTGAGATTGAGAAATTGTTGTAAATAAGACACCTTGGTTATAAATAAGACACCTTATTTAGTTGTATATTTTAAAAATATAAGATTGTTTCACATCTAACAGTTTTTAAAAATTGAATTTGTATTTCCTTTCTGTCCACTTGAAGGTTTCTTTTTTCTTCTTTTTTATTTCTTGCAATACTGAGAATGCAGCCCAGGGCCTAGAACATGCTAGGCAAAGGCACAGTTTTGTTTTGTTTTGTTTTGTTTTGCAGAGCTGGGATCAAACAGAGAACCCTGAGTATTTGAGATCAGTGCTCCACCACTGGGCCACATCCCCAGCCCTAAAGGCATTAATTTTAATTAACTTCTTTGCCTTGCTCCAAGTTAGCTGTAGATAATTTCACTTTGAGAGACTGAATATAAACACACACGCACATGCAACACATACACACACACACACACACATACATGTTTACAAACAAATCCTATGATACAAACCAAAGTCTCTGAGATAATTTGATTTGTTAAACTGCAGTAAGTTTGGCCTAAACCTACCTCCATACATGTGTAATGAAGTTGCCCCACTGTGGCATCCCCATATATTAAACTGAAACCTAACTTGCCATGGACACAGACTGCAACCTTTTACCCTTTGTATCAGGGTAAGCATATATATTCTTACACCAAGCAAATGAGTCTTAGCCAATCATGACAGTTGAACTTCCAGCCAATCAGAGACTGAAAGATGCCAAAACAGATAATAATAGGCAAATGCCAACTGCAGCCAATCAAGTTGTTTCTGCATGTCACTTCCTTTTCTCTGGCTATAAATATAATTTGCACAGTATAATGAGGTAGGGTATTATGAATCATCTTCGGTTTGAAATACTACCTGGTTCTAGAACTTTTTTTTTGCTCAAGCAAATTATGTTAAATTTAATTGGTCTCAGTTTTTCTATTTACAGACGTAGCCATGGTTTTCTATCTATAAATAGTTAACACCATTTCATAATTCAGTTTGACATGAGTTAGTAATGTATTCATTAGCGACTTCCCTCATTAGACAGAACTTGCTCATAAAAGCAACTTAACATCCTTTCTCTCTACTAACTTGTAAATCAGTGAAACAGTTAACAGTACATGAATCAATTAATAAAACATTTGTTAAAAGTCTGCTCGTAGGAAAGCTGAGAGAAAATCTTGAGTGATCTAAGTAGGCTCTATCCATGAAAGTCTACAAATATTATTGAATAGATATGATTACATTTGTTTTACCAAGAAAAAAAAATCAGTGAGACTGCATAGTTCTTCTGAGATAGCAAGTAAAATTATCAATCTTATTGATTCAGCATTTAATTTTGTCCGAGATTACTCTAGATTTAAATTAATAAGATTTAATAGAAGAATGAATAAAAGCAAGCCAGTATAAAACACACAAATAATCTTACTCATATATAATTAGGATTACCAGAATATATTTCAGATCCACTTTTATAAGTTGAACATTATATTGATGAAGTTACAATATTCCAATGTCATTTTACAAAAATTGTTTCACTTCAAGAAGTTACTGAAACTATCTAATATTTTAAAAACTATCTAATATTTTAAAAAATAGATTTTTATTTTATGAAAAAACAAAAACTTCATAACAAAATACCAAGAGAATAATAGTTAATACACTATAGAGCACTGTCTTTGAAGTAGTCAGAGACAAAAAGAGTTTCTCTTTTGCAAAGGAAAAGCAGACAAGAGCACACAACTTTCTTTTCAGTGAATGAAGAGAAAATCCAGATTTGTTTTTTTAACAAATGGGATTTATTTGTTCCAAATATTAGAGGTTTATTCCTATGAAAATGCTTATAATCAAATATAAGCTCATTTGAAGTATATATTGTTACTTTAATAACCATAAAAATCACAAAAATTATATGCTGTTTGTGTGCCAAGAAAGAACTATGTGTTATTCAACTTTGGAAAAGCAGTGTCTAGCATTTCACAGATGCTCAATGCAAGACTGTCAAATGTATACATATATGCATATGAATAAAATGAATGAACAAAATTTTGACTGACAAAAGAGACAAAAATAAATCTCTCTCTTTTACAAGGAAGGTTGTTGCATTACCCAGGTCAGATAATCCTACATATTTTCATTTCTACAAGCCCATTATTTACTTAAGTTTAGTATTTTAAATGTGCAGTCATAATTTCCTTCATCATAATGTTCTGTGTGGTGATTCTCTTATCAGAGAAACATAGCTTTTTTATTTTCTCAGTTTACCAGCCCAGACTTTCGTCTGTGACGCCAACCATCATCTCTAACCTTATATTTCCATTGACACTCTTATAATCACTTAGATATTAATTTTAAACAAACACAACTGTAAGAGTAGAACAAAAAATAACTAGGACTTAAAAAGGGCTTAGACATTCCCATACAAACCAGTGTGAGGGAAGAAATAATATGTAGCAAAGCTGGATATCTTTTTATATTGTTATTTACAAACTATTTTCATTTATCTCTTGTTTTGTTTTCAAAACATGGGGCTGTTGGCCTCTATTGCCTAAACAGAAAAAAATAAAATAACAGGTAGACTACCTAATTCATTGAGAATGATTACTTCTTAGATTCCAAAAAGATAAAGATGGGCAATTTGGTGAAAATAAACTGAAAAAATATTTATTTTTGTTCTAAAATATAATTAATAATTAGACACAGAATTCAAAATTACTCACTTTAAGAAACATTATTTTTCACTTAAACCTCAGATACCCAATACTGTACTTTTCTCTAGGTGAGAACACAAATTTCTGATCTTAGAGCAAAGAGAAGTATTTATTATAACTGGTTTATAGTCAAACTTATTACTAAACAAAATATCCTTAATTTGCCTACATCCATTCATACAAAATACTTACACTGCTTTTGACATCTTTCAGCTTGGGGAGAATGTCTAATCCAAAGCCATCTGCCTGTCCCCGAGTTTTATTTCCACCATTCATGTAGTTGCCAAATGCAAGAACCAAACCCAGAACCTGCATTACCCCTGGGCCATTTTTTAATGTCTGTAACACAGGATAAAGAACAATTTTTCTCTTACACAAAGTTTTACTTCAATCATCCAAGACTAAAGCCAGGCCTTTACATTATATTGCTTTTTTGGTTTACAACCAGACTTTGCCCTTTCCTCTCATCAGGTTTATTTTAGGAGTAGTGCCTCCAATTTAAAAAATTATGCCACCATGAAGCACTGAGATATGCTTCGTAACTTGAGAGATGCCAATCTAGACCGTTTCCACCATATAATTTCCAGGTAAACAAGGCTATAACATATAAACTACTATGAAATAGCACCATCAACATCATCTTAATTGGATGTAGAAAATAATACAAATACTTTGTATAAGTTGTAGAAAATCAAAAAACAGTTATAAAGATTAATTTCCAAATTTAGGTATACCCCCAAAAAGTTTATACTCATTTCTTGGAGAACACTAAGTTTACCTTCAATTTGCACATGATTTTCTTTGAAAATGTCTTTGATAATATCTTTCCACTTTTCAAAGTAATTCAACACAATCAGAACAAATGGTCCTATTCATTTTTGACAAGTTGTTTTAAATGTTAAGACTGGTCATTTAGTCTTTTTTTTTTCCAGAGGAATATTTATCTTTTGTTGAGTCATATGGCCACTCCACTCCTAAACCATTTGGTTGGAATAACTATTAACAATTTGCTCAGGGCAATCCAAAACAATGAAAGGCAGTAAATATCATGCCTTCAAATTCCATTCATTCAGAAGTCTGATGTCTGTGAGAACTATGAAGAGTGAACAGTTTGGTTTGGCAAAGGCAGAAGAAAGTAAGCTCTTCATAGGCCAAACACATTGACCACACACTCACAATGGTCCTGCAGCCTTGCATGTCAATCTGAACATGTACTTTGATCTTGCAGCTCAATCATAAAATATTCCCTTTTATGAGATTGCTTCCCATTACACTTAATGAGTACTTCCCATTACACTTAATGAATAAATAAAGCATTTCTGATGTATGAATATGACTGAACAAAATTAAATAGGAGAACTCAAGTTCAGTTCTTTTGGGACCAGAACGCACCTCACACAATTTCTGTAGCAATTCCAGTTTGCGATGAATTGAGCAAATGCTTTCTGAAAATGTGGATTGGAACAGGATGCAAAAGACTCGCTCTGAAAAGTTGGGGATTAGTGACAGTTCATAAAGGAACCTAAAGAAATAAAGCCAAGTTAAGAGGAAAAATATAATTTATAGAAACACATGTTTATCCTCATCTCATTAATAACAATTATGCACTCCAGACATGGGTTTTTCCTAAACAGAAAGAGCCCACCCAGCCTGGACACCCAGTGCATGGTCTGCAAAAGGCATGCTTACTGTTCAGGTTTATCTAGGGACTTGGCGTTTTCCTTGTCTTTGGAGAATCGGCCGTGCTTTTCGATTTTTTCCAATTCATCTGACTGTGCTCTCTGGAAAAACAAAACCCAAGCAATTTTTCAGAATCTGGTCAGTTGCATCCCTTAGATAATAATGATTTTAATACAGTAAAACTCTCTATATTTTCATATGTCTTAGCAGCTGTTTGTAGTAAAGCTTGACTTAATTCATGAAACATTTTAAAGTGTAAATATGTTTAATACAAACCAGATCATCCTTACATCTCCCAAATAATGTTATTGACTATTAGTGATCTGTAAAATGTTTATTCATTCCAGCATGTTTTAAGACAATAGTTTTCTTTTCTTCTTATTTTGGCTGTTTATAACACTCCTTAGAAAGCAACAATTTTATTTTAATATGGCATTTCTTCTACAGAAATCGATCAAATTAAATTTGGAAATGAACTGATCCTAAACCTTTTATAACTTATTTAACTAGTATAATCATTGTGTTCTGCATTTTTCATATATTGGAGAAAGAAAAGCACAATTAAATTGTTGTGACATGGAACAAAAATAAAAGGTTTTGATCATTTTGCTGAACTTGCTTTTTGATATAAAAATAGTTCCATGCTTATTTTCTTCCTAAAAGTCGTCTTTCACCCTTTATAGCTGTGAACTAAAAATCTATCATTCTAAACTTATTTCTTTATGGGAGAAGATTCTGTGCATTTTTAATAGCGGGTAGAAGTTTTTATGGACTTCAAGAAACACAAATCTATTTCTTTTTCCAAAACACTTAAGAGTAGTTTCAGTTGTATTTGACTTTATTTTGCAACTCACAAAGATGCTATAAAAGAGCCCCAAAAGTACATTTTCTAAATGCATTAAAGAGTATGGATATGCCGAGCATGGTGGCACACTCCTGTAATCCCAGCACTCGGGAGGCTGAGGCAGGAGGATCATTGCGAGTTCAAGACCAGCCTGGGCTACAAAGTGAGCTCAATGCCAGCCTGAATGGCATAGGAAGACCCTATCACAAAAAGACAAAGGCCAGGGATTTAGCTCAGTGGCCTAAGTGCCTGCCTGGCAACTGTGAGGTCGCGAGTTCGATCCACAGTACAAAAAATAATAAAATAAAATAAAATATGAATATGGATTTCTTGAGAATTGATAGGAATCATCTACAAAGCAGCATTCTGTTTTGTATTTACTGGTTATTCTGAAATGCAGAGTTTCAGCTGATAGGATTAACTAACAAAGATTTGGTACCTCAAATGAATCTTTTCTTTTAAACTGATGGTACATTAGCCAAAGAAAAAAGTTGACAGTTTGATACATTTTGTCATTGCAGTGTGATACATCAAAAGGACCCAAAAAAGGTGAATTTTATTGTAAATATCCCAGGTTATTCTAAAAACTAAGAAACTTTTTCTAGAATTTCAGTTGCATAGCAATGTTACTTCTCCACCAGTTCATTGAGGTCCTGCACCCAAATTTAGGAAAGTAAGTATCACCTCATTCACTTCTAAGTTACCTGGCGAGTCGTCCATAGACACCATCAAAGTATAACTTCAAACCACACTACAAAATGGCCTTTTAAAAATGATAAGACCCATCTTATTGGCAAACAAGAGAACAGAATAATATTACAAAAGAATATGAAAGCTAAGAATATTGGCACAAGCCAAGCGTCGCTGTAAGACACACAGGTCAACACCCAAAAAAAACACAAACTTTTTTAAGATTAGTTTCTACTAGAAAAAAATAGGCCATTTTTGCCCCTGCCAGGGGAGGAAAAAAAAAAAAAAAACCAAAGCTACCCTCAACTGGCAGTACACTTTATGGCTAGCAGAAGGGACAGTCTCTTTATTCATGTCCCAGAAACTCTTTCTTTATTCCTGTACATGTAATGCTGCCTCTTCTCTGCTTTTTTGTTTCTCTCTCTTGAATTTAGCTGGTTCCACGTCAGTAATCTCTTATCACGCTCACTCTAACATACACAGACAGTTAATTCTTATTCTTGATACTGAACACTTACCCACATTTTTATCAGTATAATGAAATAACTGAAACAGGATAACTTTATAAAGAAGACAGGCTTATTTAGCTGATAGCTCTGGAGGCTGCAAGTCCAAAAGCAAGGCAGAGGCTCTGAAGAGAGTCCCACAGCAAACAGTGGGAATGTACATGATTGCTGGAGATCAACTGCCCAAAGAGCGACTCAGGGGCAGCCTTGGTCTTATAACAACTTGCTCTAAAGAAAGCTTAGAGAACCTGAGAGCATTCAGGAGTCCCATGAGAGGTACCTTAATCCCTTCTGAGGGATG